>PVKA01005298.1:0-91712 GCA_004027165.1 Ctenomys sociabilis
GAGGCCAGCCTGGGCTACGAAGTGAGTTCAAGGCAGTGGGGCCCTATATCCGAAAGACAACAACAACCAACGTGTGCGGCGTGTATTGTGCGTCTCTCAGGTGCTCAGGTTATAGGAGTAAGCAGGACAGGTGTCTTTGTCTTCGGAGGGCTTTGTCTAGAAAGGGAAATGGTGGTCAGACCAGTGATGCCTGGGGTGACCGGGCTAGGCAGGATGGCAGGGTAAGAACTGATCAGCCAGGGCCTGGTGTGTGCAAAGGCCCGGGGCCCAGAGAAGGGCTGTCTGTGGCCCCTGAGTGCCATTTCAGTTAGTGTGCCTTAGGCTGCTGGCAGCAGAAATTGCAGGATCATGGGAGTCAACATAAGGGGATTGTTACTTTCCATGGCAAGAGGCCCCACAGAAAGCGCCGTGGTTGGTTAATTCAGCATAACAGAGTCAATAAATACCCACTCTTTTTCTATTCCTCCATCCTCATAGATTCATGAGACTTTGTTCTCTTATACGCACAAAACAGCCACTGCAGCTCCGAGCAGTATGTTCTCACGAACAGTACAGAGACAAGAAAGAAACCTCCTCTCCATCCCTTTGACACACTCTGTCCCTTGCAGAGGCATCACTCACAGGCATCCCTCACAGCTCTGGCCACTTTTGGCTCACTAACACATGTTTAAGCCAGTCACCGGCATGGCAAATGCCATTTCAAGGACTAGTTTGGACTTCACCCCATGTCCTGAAATATATTCCTTTAGGGACACACAGGAGACAGGGAGGCCGGTAGCAGATGAAGACCAGGTCTTTCCCCAACACCCAACTTGTCAAGCTATTGATTCACACTGCTACTACATTGGAAGGTGGGGGAGCTCAGAGTGTGAGCTTAGTTTTCAAGGCACTTGGGGAGCCTGGCAAGAACCTTCAGGTTCCAGACATCAAACCTGGGTTTCCTGGATTACCTGAGTCCCCTGCAGTGAGCCAGCAGAGCCCTGGGGATAGCCTTGCTGTCTGCACCACACCCGCCAGGCGCGGTTCTCCATGCCTGCCTCCCAGCCACGCGTTGCCCTCCCCTCCGAGCACTTGGGGATCAGATGCCCTGGGTGGCTTTGGGTGTCGCCAGTGGCTGCTCCCACAGGAAGGTGAAATCAGATCGTTGCCTCTGCCCATCTTGGCAGGAGCCACTAAACAGAGTGTTAACCCTTCCTGGCCCCTGAGCGCAGAGTGGCAGCGACCCTCTAGGGGCACTCTTGTGGGTGGCAGCTGGCTGAGCCCTTAACTCATGTGAGATGATTTCATTCTCAGGCCTGGCTGCAAGGGCAAGGGCATCAGCCTGTGCTGCAGAGGATGGGATGGGATCAGAGGGGTTAAGTACCTCACCCTGGTCACTGGAGGATCAGGGCTGGGTTTGTACCTGGGTCTCTCCAGCTCCCAAAGGTGTCCTCACTTTTCTCTCCTTCCTTTCTCATTGGCATAAAGGAGGTGGGCAGCTGCTACGGAACAGCACAGGCTTTGGGGAGGGGATCTTCTCTGCTCCTGCCCCCAAGTAAACCAGTCTGATGTTCCCATTGACTGTTCAGCAGCTGCAACCCATTGGCTGGGTCTTTGGGAAGGGTCCCAGGAGCACGAGGCCATGCTGCAGGGGAAGGCTGAGGTCTGGGGTAGGAAGGAGCAGATTTTGAACTGGACACTGAACCTGACACCAGTGTAAGACTTCCTGCCCACGGCTTCCTGTCCCGTGACCTCGGCGTAGCCATCTGTGAAGCAGTGTTTTGCTGGGACCATGCACACAGATCTCTATGCAGAAGCTGTGCCGGGAGGCGTGGGGACGTCCTGAGAGTGGGGCGGCACTGATGGGCTCCTGGCTGCTGGATTCCTGGGGTCAGACTGAGCTGGGCTGTCCTGATTCCTGGGGACGAGACTGGGGTGAGACTGAGCTGGGCTGGCACCGCAGCTCCCACAGTCGGATCTGGACTCCAGCGGAAGCTGACGCCATGTGTGCTTGTGTCTGCCCGTCTCTAGGGGGTTTCTCTTCACCTGGATCTTAGTCTCGTTTGCCTGTCACCTGGCCTCCACCCAAGGAGCTCCTGAAGGTAACACTCTCTTCTCTTTGTCTGGGGGATAAAGGAGGGCGGAAGGGACGCGAGAACTCACTCGAGCAGCAGACATCTGGGACCTCACTGAAATTCAGTCTGCTTGCCCATCATAGGGGAAATGGAGCTGGTCATCAGCACATTCCCTCTGGGAATAAAGGCATCATGCAGATTTTCCATGGATAGGAAAGGGGCTGGGCTGAAATAGACAGGGGCTGTCCTTGCATTCCTGTTGGGGCACAGTGCAGTAGGGTCGCAGGCTGAGCCATCCCTGTTTGTTCAAGGGGCACTCTCAGTGGGTACCCTAGAACTGCACAGAGGAGATCTTGGCCTTACCTCAGCAGAGAATCCACCCTCTCCTTCCCATGAGATCCCGCTTTTCCTTCCTGTCCTCAAGGAGACACCCTGAGGGCCAGGGCAGCTGTGGGTTGGTTGTATAGCTGCTCATGGAAACTGAAGCCTCTCCCACATCTGTTTGTCAAGCGGCCACAATGCCTCCTAAAATAGCTGCCTTTCCCCTCCCCTCCACGCCTACCATGTTCTGGGGAAGGCAACGATCACTCCGGGAGTCCCCTTGGCCTGACCTGGCCATGGGGCAGGGATTGGGCCCCTGGGAGGGGAGTGCCGTGCCCAGAAGAGACTTCTGCTGCCCAGCAACATTTTGGGCAAATGTCATATTTTCCGAGCTTGCTGTTTTCTCCCACAAAGTAGGTGAACAGCTGTCCAGAGTCCTGAGTCAGTCAGAGGGGGCTGTGGAGGGCTCATCTGTGTGGAGCCAGGTTTATGTAATAAAGGGATCTTGCTGGGGCCAGCTGGCTGGGCCCTTCCATCTTGGCCCTGGGCTGAATTCATTCCCTGTCCCCATCCCTTCCCCCCTGGCGGGATTTTGGAAGTGTCTCCATGCTCCCTTCCAGTGAATCTGGGCGGCTCCAGAGCAGTAATAGCATAGTGTCTGAAACAGATCTAGGGGTCAGGGCCTTGAGTTCCAGGCCCAGCTGTGCCTCTTGTAAGCTGCATGGTCTTGGACACATTATTCTATCTAACTAAGCAGTAGGGTGGGGATAGTAGAGTTCCTCCTCCACCAGTTTTGCAGAGGATCAAGGAGAAAAAGGCATGTAAAGCAGCATTTATTTTTAATCCTGTTACTGATCACTTTACTAACGTGAATGGTTTGAACAAATATAGTCCTTCCCTATCCCTGTGGGCCCCAAGGCTCATGACTCATAACAGCTCCAGGTGTTAGAGTTTGGGGCTTGCCTCTTTTTGATGCAGATGGTCTTTGGGGGTCCTTGGAAACAGGCAGGTGTTTAGTTTTGAGAGACACTGCAGAGGATGAGGAGGTGCCCCCTTCCTGCCACCTGCCCTGGCCAGCTGCACTTCGTCCTGGGCTTGAGGCCTGTCAGGGGTGAAGGGTGGAGGAGTAGCCTCCACCTCTTCCCTACCAAGGGGTTTCTCCCATTTTTCCTCATTTACAGTGAATAGTAATTCAGAATAATGAGAGGATTTCACTGATTAAAACACATCAGATCTATTGCTACTAATGGAATCTATTAACAGTGGTTTATGTTAGTCTAGAACCTGGAAATAGATAGAGGTAGAAGAAAGGATGGGGGGAACCGGAGCTGAAGGTGGACTGAAAGGCCTGTGGGCTTGAGGGAAAAATGGGGTCTTGGTGTCGAGTCAACCGGAAGTGATAGGCACCAAACCTTGGGGCTGCCATGTCTTAAAACACTGTTAACATCTCTCCAGGCCTGGTCCAGCTCCTGGTCTTAAAGGCAGGGAAATCAAGAGGCGCCTGGTGCAGGTCTGTGTGACGAGCATGAGGAGGACAACTATTACATGCTCCCAACCCCAGGATACAGGTCTTTGTCATCACCACATTTTACAGTGTGGGTGAAGGAGACTCAGGCTCAGGGTCCAGGCTCAGAGGTCAGCCTCCCAGTCTAACTCTGGAGCTTTCTGTGGAGTTGTTAAGTCATGCCGGCAGCATAGCGGGCCTCAGTTTCTCCCTAACCATCCATTCTTCTGTCTACTTGTCTTTCCATTTGTCCATCCATCCACTTACTCACCCCTCTGTTCATCCATCTGTCCATCCATCCATCCGCCTATTCATCCATCATCCATCCACCTGTCCATCCATTTACCTACCTACCCACCCACTCATCCCATCCATCCCCTTACCTGTCAACCCACCATCCATCCACCCACCCACCCATCCATCCATCCATCCATCCATCCATCCATCCATCATCCATCTATCCACCCATCCACCTTCCCATCCATGCATCCATCCATTCATCCATCCATCCATCCGTCCGTCCGTCCGTCCGTCCGTCCGTCTGTCATCCATCCATTCACTCATCCACCCTCCCATCCATCCATCCATCCATCCATCCATCCATCCATCCGTCCGTCATCCATCCATTCACTCATCCACCCTCCCATCCATCCATCCATCCATCCATCCATCCATCCATCCATCCATCCATCCATCCATCCACACTCCCACCCACCCATGCATTCACCCACCCACCCATCCATCCACCCTTCCGCACATCCATCCATCCACCCACCCATCTACCCATCATCCATCTATCCATCCCACTTTGTCACCTGAAGTGCCAAGTTCTGTGTTTAGACTCCAGCATGGACCTTGAACCCAGTGATTAGAAAGTATGTAGTGAACGCAGGGTGAGGTCCAGAGGCCCTGACCCACACTGATGCTCTGGTAGCAGCCTCTGCCTCCCTGCAGAGCTTGAGTTTGGAGCCAGGACAGCTTCTGCAGACACTGGCAGCCCCACCAGCTGCAGGCGATCAAGTGACCCGGGAGAGGCCAGGTCAGAAAGCCTTTCTATAAACACTCTGGAAACCCTTCTTGTGCTCTGGCAAGCCCCACCAGCCTAATTACTAGGCGGATGTGACCTGGCTAGACCATGGTCAGATATCCACACGCTTTGCCAGAGGCCAACGATTGCTTGCCTGGCTCTTCCCAAAGCTACACAGTAGGGAAAGAGTCAGGAGAAACGTCACCTTCCTCCCAGCAGCAGATTGCAGCTCCCTTCCACCTACTCTAGCCCGAGCCCTAATGTGAGAAGGGGCCGGGTGGGTTTCTGAGGAGGTGCTGAGGCCAGTAAGTCCTCCAGGTTCCTTTCCAAGCTCTGATGATGTCCATTCCCATCACTCTGGCCCCCTATTCAGGTCACCGTGGGCAGTCTCCACTGCTCTGGCACTAGTATTTGGTGGCCGTCATGGTTTTAGGCATCAGTAGTTACTGCTTGAAGACATACTTTGTTCCAGCAGCTTTTGAAGGGGACACTCACTCACTGTCCTTCTGTGTTGATCCTGTTCTCATCCCATGCAATAGATAGGAAAGCCAACCACTAAGTCACAGTGGTAGGAGACGGCAGAGCTGGGGTATGACCCAAGGCAGTCTAGGTTCTTAGCCATGATTTGCACGATCCTAGAGCCCAACAAGAGGCTGCACTGTATACCTGATGGCACCAATGTGGCATTTTCAGGTGCCCTTCCAGGACACTGTTGGGATCAAATGAGTGAACAGATAACCAAGAGCGCTTATCAGACCCTTAGGATCCTGGCTAAGCAGGCCCTGACTGCCCTCTCCTTTTCCTCTCCCTCCCAGATGTTGACGTCCTCCAGCAACTGGGCCTCAGCTGGACGAAGGCAGGTGGTGGCCAGAGCCCCGCACCCCTGGGAGTCATCCCTTTCCCATTGGGCTTCATTTTCACTCAGCGGGCCCGGCTGCAGGCTCCCACAGCCACCGTCATTCCCACTGCCCTTGGCACAGAGCTGGCGTTGGTGCTGAGCCTCTGCTCCCACCGAGTCAACCATGCCTTTCTCTTTGCTGTCCGCAGCCGGAAGCACAGGCTGCAGCTGGGTCTGCAGTTCCTGCCCGGCAGGGCCGTTGTCCACCTGGGGCCCCGGCGCTCTGTGGCCTTCGACCTTGATGTGCACGATGGGCGCTGGCACCACCTGGCTCTTGAGCTCCGCAGCAGCACAGTCACACTGGTGACAGCCTGTGGGCAGCGCCGGGTGCCTGTCCCGCTGTCCTTCCATAGGGACTCCACGCTTGACCCTCAGGGCTCCTTCCTCTTTGGGAAGATGAGCCCGCATGCTGTCCAGTTTGAAGGTGCTCTCTGTCAGTTCAGTGTCCTTCCTGTGACGCAGGTTGCTCGGAATTACTGCACCCACCTGAGGAAGCAGTGTGGACAGGCTGACATGTATCGGCCCCAGCCAGGACCCCTCTTCCCCCTAGACGCTGGCAGGCCCTTTGCCCTCCAGAGTGACCTGGCCCTGCTAGGCCTGGAGAACTTGACCACTGCCACACTGGCCCCAAGGGCACGGCCAGCAGGCAGGGGACCCATGGTGACCATGCCTACCAAGCCCCTGAGGACAAACCTTCCAGACCTTCATCAGCATGTGACAGGGGGAGGCCCAGCCCAGACTGCATCACCACCGGCCAAGTTGACAGCTGCTAGAGCACCTCCTCCCTTGGCCCCAGCCTTTCCTGCCAGCCCTACTACCAGGGCCCGCCCTGTGGCTGACCAAACCTTGCAGAAAGTTGCAGCTACCAAGATCCCCAAGAATCTTCCCACCAAGCCTCTGGTCCCTTCTCCTTCAGTCGCTCCTGCAAGAAGACCGCATCTGACCCAGAAAACAGCTCCCCATTCATCCACCAAGTCAGCCCCACCCACCCAGAAGCCTGTGCCACCCACTCCCCGCTCAGCTCCTGCCAAGGGTGCAGGTCATTCAGTGAAGTCTACGCGGCAGAAGCCTGTCACGCCCCAACCTGTGCCACTCAGTGCCCATCCTCATGGGACCAGCTCTTCTAAGTCCTTGCTCACAGGAGCCCAGGCTGAGTCCAGGCCAGCCAGCAGAGCCAGCAAGCCAGCCTCAGCCCGCTCCAGCACCCACAGACCTCCTCTGCAGCCTGCAGTCTTGCCCCCGTTGTCTGCACCTTCTGCTTCTCATTCTGTCTCTACCAAAGCCACTCGGTCATCGGCCACAGTGGTGGCTCCTGCCTTGGGCACTTGGACTCCCAAAACAATACCTCCAACTCTTGCTCCTGGTTCTTTCCCTTCTGGAAACAAAAAACCCACTGGATCAGCAGCCTCAAAAGGTAGACCCAAGAGCAGCACCTGGAAGCCTACAACTGCCAAACCTGGGAAGGCCATCGGGGATGCCCCCTTGAATGACAGGAAAACCAGCCTCAGCCCCAGCCAGTCCCCGGCCAGTGGGCAGGCCACCCCTGCTGTGCTGTTAGCCCCTGCGCAAGTCCTGTCCTCCAACCCCCGGCCCACAAGTGGCAGCTACTCCTTCTTCCGCCTGGTGGATCCCACACCTTTTCCCCTGCTGACAGGGCCTCCAGGGCCCAAGGGAGACTGCGGCCTGCCGGTAAGCCTGGGTAGAGACTGTGAGCTGCTTGGGTGGTGGTGGGGTGGCGGTGGGGCAGTTGGGCCCAGTTGCTGCTCCCGATAGGGGCAGAGGAAAAGAATGATCTGTGGCAGGGAGCTGGTCCCAGGACCCCTCTGCTTCGCCACCACTTCATGGGACACCCCGCTCGGTGCTCATGATCTGCAGGGGCAGGTGCAGGGCTGGTATCCACCCTGCCAAGAAGGAGTGCCTCCGGGCTGTGGTTGGCCAAGCCCCAAGGTTGTTCTCTGCTGACCCAGCTGCTCAGGCTGAGTGGTGAGTGGCTTCAGGAAAGCCGTTAGCTGACTTGGCCCAGGTCATGCCCAGGGAGCAGCTAAGCTCCCCCAAAGCCCAGCTCCCTACTCCCCGATGCCTGAGCGGGGGGCCCTGCTGGCCTAGCAGTGCTTCTGGGAGCGGGGGACGGAGATCACACACAAGTAGCCCGGGATGTGTTTTGCTTGGCACATGTAGTATTCTTCTTTTGAGACTCTCCTAAGTTACTAACAGTCAAAAAAATGTGAGTTCTTAGAAAAGCCTCAGCAACCAGTTTCTCTTTGGAAGAGGGAGAAGTGGCCCTTTTAGACAGGATACACACTCCTGTCACCATAGATCCTCGCTTCAGCCTCTTGCATCTTAGCAGCCTGGTCTGTCACCCATTTGTTGCCTGCCTGCCTGGCACCCACAGGCGGTGGATTTGTAGACTCTGGTAGAGGAGTTTGGGACGAAGAGGTTCAGTGTGGGCTGGCACGGTGAGCAGGGGAGGGAAAGAGGAAGAACATTCCATGTGCAGGAGATGGTCTCAGGGTCTCCCGGGCAACGACCTTCCCACAGCTGGAGGTCAGTGCCTGGGGCGGGGAAGCCTGGATGGAGTTGGTGGGGGCCCAGGCCTCTGCTGTTCTCCTTCGTGGGGATGACCACAGTGCGGGGCCGCCCCCTCCTTCCTGGACCCGTGTGTCCTATTGAGCTCCGTGATGAGGTTAGGACTCTCTGCAGTGTGGACACAGTGGCAGATGCTGGGAATTCCCAGGCCTTCCAAACACACTTAATGAGTTTTAATAATCATTAGGAATAATATTTATTCAGCCTGTCTCTAAGGGGACTGAGGGGCCGTGGTTATTATAACCATATTGTAGATCTTATGGAAATGGTATGCATCACTTCGCAGTTATGTCAGTGTTCTGTGTGGGTCCCACATTCTGGAATTGGCAGTGTAGAGGGCTTTGTGGGGGCGCTTCCTTACTGAGAGGTCCAGGAGTCTTTCCCCTTGCTCAGCTCTGGCCCCAGGCCCTTAGGACTCCAGCAGCTCCACTTCCTGAGCTATATGTGCACTGGGTGTGAGGTGAGGAGGGGGTCACAGCCTGAGGAGGGGCCAGCATTCCCTGCCCATCCCTGTTGGAGCTGGGGGAACAGGGAAGGTAGAGTCAGGTGCCCAGAAGTGGAGCAAGGTACAGAATCTGCTTTTGGACCTGACCTATTCTGAAGGGGAGGGGCAGAGGGGCTCTGTGTCGCCTCCTGCTAACGCCCTTGCTGCAGCCTCCCCATAGTCAAAGAAGGTACTGGAACTCAGCCAGTCAGCTGATAGATATTTAGGGATCACTCGGTTCAGCTCTCTTCCTTAGACAGGGAAAAAGACATGAAACTGCCCAGAGAGGACCAGGACTTGCCGAAGGAAGACATAGTGCCAGGCAGAGTTGAAGCTTGTGCTCAGGCATGCATTATCCCTCCCCACTGAGTGCTATCGGAACTCTGCAGTGCGGGGAGGTGGGGCCTTCTTCGGAGAGGAGAGGAGCTGAGCCTGGGCCACGCCTCAGGAGAAGCACTCCCTGCACAGAGCATCTCCTGCTCCACGACCAGTCAAGTCTAGGAGCCTTTGTAGTTGAACATAATGGCATAATCTTTAACCCCAGCATTCGGGAGGCTGAGGCAGGAGAATTGCTGCAAATTCAAGTGAGTTCAAGGCTGGTTTGAATTTCATTCTGAAACCTGGTCTCAAAAAAACAACCAAAAAAAAAGAGAAAAAAACAAAGTGATTCCTGTCATGTCTAGGGAAGTGTCTCTCGGAGGGCTGTCTCCACTGTGTGATGTAAGAGCAGTACCCGAGAAGGCTGCCTCCCCTCGGTTCTCAGGGGCAAGAGCCTGCAGCTGTCTGGCAGAGGCTGGCACCAAACTGGGCCAGGAGTTCCAGGAGTGGGATGGTGGGAAAGCTGAGTCTGGATGGCCAGAGGAGGGGGAGCGCACTGCCCAGAGGCCTCGTGGAAGCCACACCCTGAGGAGGCCACTATCAGGGCAGCATCAGCCCTGACTTCTTGCAGGAGTCACCTCGGGAGACTGGGCTGAGGGCTTGGCCCACGGCTGTGTGGACTGCCAGGCATGGGAGCTTTGGGTTTGGAGTCACTCATTCACTCATTCACGCGTTATTCATTTTTTCCCCCAGCGCTATTGTTTCCTCTTTTATTTTGAGACAAATTGCTGAGTTCTCCAAGCAGGGCTTGAACTAGCAGTCTTCCCTCCTCAGCTTCCAGCACTGAGCGCTGGCATTACAGGTTTGTGCTACCGTGCCTGGCTATTGCTTACCAGAACATGTGTGGAGCACCCTTCTGGGGCCTGGGCCCTGTGACCTTGGCCAAGCCGCTTAACCTCTTGGAGGCTCAGCTTCTGTCCCTGTGAAGCAAAGGTAGGGTAGGACCCACCTTTCCAGAGTGTGTGCACCCAGTGGGTGAGCAGATACCGCACCCAGCCCTTGGCCCCGGTCCTTGTGGATGTCTGTGGCTGAGATGAGGCTGGGCGGGGTTTGGGGTGAGGGACCTGTTCCCATTCTTTCTACCACAGTGCTCAGGGCTTCTCTATGAGCTTCTAGACTTGTTTTTCTTCCTTGCTGCTGGGAGCTCCAGCCCATAGCCTGGTCTGAGGGGGGTCTCTTGGTGACTCCAGGGCCCTTCTGCTTTGGGTGGTTAGAAGTGGGGCTGGATCCTGAGACCAGCATCATCTAGACTATGGAGAATGAGGTCCCTGTGGGGCCCAGCTTTGTGCTGAGCAGTTTGCGTGCTGGGTCCATGGGCTCCAGGCAGGGCCAGGGTCAGTGGGACCATGGACAGGAATGTAGATGGTGCCAGATGACCCAGCAGGAGGCTGGGAAGCATAGAAGTCTTGCACCATGCCTGGAAGGCTCCGGGGCCAGGAAAGGTGTTACCAGAGTGCAGCCTGGGTCACGGACAGGAGTGGGGCCCTGCGGAGCCCAGCAGGGAGGGAGCGGGAGAGACTCCTGTGCTTCTCTATCTGCCGCATGCTCTTCTTGCTGGTGTGTCCGTTCCCTTCCCCGATGCCACCAAAGCCAAGCCGGAGGGCAAGGAGTTTCCAGGGTGAGGGGATTAGTGATGCACAAGTCACCAGCTCCCAGGGCCCAGAATGGATCTGGGAGCAAAAGGAGCATATGCAGGCTCCACGCATGCGCAGTGTCTCAGAACATGGGCATGTTAATTCCATTTCACAGCAGGACAAACTGAGGCCGAAAGACACAGGGAGATGCAGGAACTTGCTTAAAGCCCCTTAGAGCTGGATTGCTATGTAGGAGCTCTGTCCAGCAGCCCCTTCCCTAGATCAGAGAGTGGGATGCGCAGCACCCTGTGGGGTATGCTTAGAATAGTTGTGAGCTCAGACAGTCAGGGAAGGGCTGGCCTTTTACAGTGCCTCCCCCGCCCCTCCAGGTTACAGGCACAGAGCAGAGGCCCAGAGGTCATTGCCTGGGGTCACGTGGCCATGAGCAGCACACCCTAGCCAGGCCTCCACTCTCTTAAGATCCCAGACCTATAGAACATTTCCTGGGCACTGATGCCGGAGATGTGCCAGCTAGAACTTCTCCCTGCAATGCCTGGCCAGTGGGCTGCTGCATCGGAGCACAGTGGACTTGCCCATTGGGCAGGATCCCTCTGTTCTGGCCATGCAATGCCAAGACCTCGGGGGAAGCTCAGAGTGGCGGCTTGTTTGTTCCCGTGGCTGTGTTTGCACGCATCCCGAGGCCAGGCCTCCATGGACTCCCCCAAAATGGGGCTGCTCCCCTGCTCCTACCCCTCAGCTCCAGGCCCTCTCAGAGGCCCCGTTGTTTGCAGCGTGGAGTGGAAAATCCCACCCTGGCCCCGTGAATCATCCCGGAGTCACCCGCTCTGACTTCAGGCCCTGGAAAGAAACGGCAGCATTTTTCCACTGCAGAACAGACAGGGTCTCCAACCAGAGGAAGGGGCACAGGCTTCCCACACTTGCTGCCGTCAACAAAGCAGTCACTGAGTGGGGACAGGTCAAGCCTGAGGCTGAGCTGAGCAGCTGGTGGGCCCAGCCCCCTCGCCAGGCCTGCAGTGGGGACCCAGGCTGCTCCATCAGGAGTCGGGCCGTGAGCTGACACCATCAGGCCAGGCCAGGGGTCTTGGCTGGCACTTGAGTCTGCTCTGCAGATGTGGTAGATGAACTCAGACTTCTGCCTGGCACCCCCATTTCTAGGGCAGAAAAAATGCCAAGAGGGAGTGTCCAGGCCTCTACAGTTTTGGCCTGATCAGGGAGTCCCACTCCAAGGACCTGTCCCTTCATGTACCAAACTGAGCTTTGACCAGACGAGACCAGGGTGATCTGAAATTTTTCTCCCATCTGATAACCTCACTGAGGCATCCATAACTCGGCAAAACCACTGCCGAAAAGTGTGGGCCACAGCGAGGGAGGGACTCACTCTAGGCCACGCCCCTAGTTCTTGGGGAAGCTGCCCCCCGGACACAATGCGTCTCCGGGGCCTAGGTTTGAGTGCAACTTCTCATTCATGGCGTGATCTCAGGCAAGTCACACGGCCTCTCTGAGCTTTTCTGGTTTCTTTTCCATTGAAAGAATATTTTATACCCACAGCAGTGCTTAGCCTCAGTCCCAGCATTTTCCTTCAACTGATTCCTGGTCCCCGGTGAGAATAAACCAAGCCCTCCAGGCAGGAACATCCTTTCCTCTTCCTCCAAAATGTGCAGAGAGAGGTAGCTCGGACTTTGGAGTGAAGTTCCTAAAGCTGGCCATACAGAAATAACAGCTAACATTTTTTTCGAGCATTAACTGCGGGCCAAGCCAGAGGATTAGCACATTTTATAGATTATCTGCAGCTATGAGCTGTTATTATCCTCATTTGATGAAAGTTTGAGACACAGAAGTTTGGAGCCTGAAAGTAGCTGGGCCAAATTGTATAGCCTCGTGTGAGCCCAGGACCCCTGGCTTAGGCTGCGTTCTGCAGCCCCCACCAAAGCAGGAGCACAGGGAGGTAGACTGGCCCATGGGCTGGCAGGGCAGAGGCCACGCGCTGGGCCCTGGAAGGCAGGCTACCCCCAGTTGGGTGGAGGTGCCTGGCCACTCGGGACTGGCCAGGAGTTGCCAGACAACAGCTCCTCCTCCACCCCTGGGGCTCTTGCCCAGTGACTGCAGCAGCGCCTTGGTGCCTTATCTGCCTGTCTGGATCTCTTTGATTTTTATTTATGGACGGGCAGGCACATGGTAGTCACGGGCTCTGAGCTGAGGCTGCCCAGCATGAGATCCGGATTAATTACCAGCCAAAGCATTCTGAGTTTTCAACGCTGATTTTAATTCTGGGCAGGAAACCTGGAATCTCATTGACTGTTATTTGAAACAAATGAATTCCCCAGGCCTCACACACACATCCTCGAAAGCCTGGCTTCCTTCGAAGGCGTCGGGCTCCGGGTGGCTCATCAGATGCTTAGTTAATCCTGATCGACTCCTCTGCGTAGATGGGACGTAGCTATCAGGCCCATTTTATAGGGGTAGCACGTGAGTGTCCGACAGGCTGAAGGGAGTCACAGAGTCCCCAGCTCTGCAGTGGCAAGTGCAGGATTTGAACAGAGGGCAGCCGGCCCCTCAGTCAGTCTGCCTGGCCGCCTCCCCTCCGGTGTGAAGGGAGAGAATCGGAGCCTGGCAGATGCTGCTGGAACACCCGCCTCAGGATCAGGCCTTTCCCCTGTGCAAGTGGGGAGCCACGAAGTGCTATTGGCAGGGGAGGTGCTGGGCAGGGAGGAAGAGGCTGTGTGAGGCGAGGTGGGCTCTGGAGGGAAAAGCTGGTGGAGCCCTTGCAGGTTCTCAGGGAGCCCCGAGGCAGGTGGGAGCAGAGAGAACGTGAGTCCAGGGATGCAGCACAGGCAATGAGCACCCTTGAAATAACCTGATGCGAGGGAATTACCACCCCCAACTGCTAAGTGGCCGTGTGAGGCTTTGAACTCAGCCCCCAGGGGGTTGCGAAGCCTGTGACTGCGCTTTTGATGCCATGCTGCCTGTTCGTGGTACCAAGATGCTTGGATTGTCCTTCAGCATGTCCCTTCTCTGCTCTGGCTCTGGAGAGGACTTGGCTGAGCTCTGAGGTTCCTTGCTGTTTTATTTTATTAAACATTTGGCTGCGTCCTGGGGATAGAATTGACTCACACTATATTGGTTCCTTTGAGGAGACCATGATGTGGTGGGAGAGATGAGAGTTGGAGCAGAGAACTCCCAGGTATGAAATAGTCTTTAGAGAGAAAAGAGGAACTTGGGGAATAGATCTGAGAAGGCTTCCTGGAGGAAGTGATGCTGTAAGTTATCTGAGTAATAACAGATGAGCACCCCAAAGGCTGGGAGACAGCAGATGCTATAGAAAAGGCACGAAGGTGTCAAAGAGCATGAGTTGCTCAAGACAGGACCTCAGGACGCCTCTCTCCTGCCCATGGGGTTTCCATGGGTCTGGGCAGGATTGCTGAGTGACTGGTGGATTCCATTCTCTGCTACCTCTCAGCACTGTCTGACATTGTCTTTTTGCTTCCTATTCAGGGTCCCCCTGGGCTTTCTGGGTTACCTGGACCTCCTGGCCCCCGGGGGCCTCGGGTAAGTAATTATACATGTTCTCTGGCCTGGGTTCTGCCGCCCCAAAGTCCCAGCTTGCAGAGGGTCCTCAGGCCCTTCCCTGACCCTTGCACAATGAATGCATTTTGTGCATCGGGGGTAGAATAGGCCTCTAGGAGGTGCTCTTTGGACCGGTGAGTGAGACTTGGGATGGCAGTGACTTCTTGCCAGGGGTCTGTCCTGGGCATTACGCATACAGCTTGGGATATGGAGGGGGATCCTGAGGCCATCTTCCCAAGCTGATGGGCGTCAGCATGTGTTCAGGAGGAAGCCTGCTTAGGAGGCAGTGCCCTGGCATGTCCCTTACATTCTCTGTAGGGCTGTCTCAGGTAGCAGCGCTGATCCGGGCAGCTACACGGACTGCGCCTGAGAGGCCTGAGCTCCTGGGTGGCAGAAAGCCTGGCAGAGATAACTGCCTGGGCATATTTTTAGCTCCGAGCCCAGCAGCTGGTTCTGGTTACAAAATTACTCAGCACTAGCTCCCTCCAGACCTGGCCCCAGGATCCCTGGGCCCAAGGCTCCGGAATGTGCTGTCTGAAGCCACATTTCCTCCTGGCTTCCGAGTCTTCAGGAAAGTGCATCCGCAGAGCTGAGGACCAGGCAGGAGTCACAGGCCCTGCCAGCCACCGGGCCTTGCAGTCGGCAGCATCCTGACAAGGTCCCTGGACCTAGCGTTCCAGGCCCAGGAAGGCTGCCCCACCCCCAGGCCTCACTGAGACTTCCTTCCACCTTAACTCCAATGTCCCCTCGACTCAGGGGTCTCCTTTGCAAAGTCTGCTTCTGTTCATGCTAAGACCAAAGGAATCAAAGCTTCGAGTGTGATTCCCCAGGCGAGGAACCAGGAAGGTGAGGCTCTGAAAGCCTGTTCCTTGAGGTTCTCCGACTCCAGAGCTCCCCTTCCTACCTGTACGGCAGTGGTTCTCTTCCACCAAGCCACCTCCTAGTGGGCGGCAGTCTGTGTCACTGTCCTACCTGATGCCTACCTAGCACAGTATCTTGGTGCTGGGCAAATGGTTAGAAGAGATTTCTAGCTGAGAGTCAGGAACATTTCTACCAGAGAGCTAGGTAAGTTGTAGGCAAGTCCTGTCTCTCCTCCTGGCCTCAGTTTCGCTGTTTGGGAAAACTGGCATCATGGTGAGGCATTTCCAAGGTTCCTCTCAGCTCTCCTGACCTGCTTCCAGATTCTGTGCCTGCCTCACCCCCTGCCGACCTGTTTCTAACCTAGAAATTCCATAGATCCTAAAATTCCAATGATAATAGAATGCTGGATTAAACAATCCCACTGCCTCTTCACAGATGGTGGCTCTCGCCTCAGGGAGGAGCAGGTTCTTACCTGAGGTCACCAGAGGCCTGTGGCCTGTCCCTTCCCACCTCCCCACCCTTCCTCAGCTTGTGCAGAGATGTGGGAGAACCCCTGAGCCCTCCCCCACCCAGCTTTCTAGGCTGCAACATTTATAGAGTCGGTCTGCTTGGCTCCTGGTCAACTATGTGCCTCTTTTCTCTGCAAGGCAGTGGCTGGAGCAGGGTGGGGAGTGGGAACAGGGAGCAGGAAGCCCCAGCTTTGCAGACTGCTGATGAGGGCTGAAGGCTGCAGCTTACCTTCAGCTTACCATCTGTGGGGCTGCTGGGGGCACAGCTGAGAGAGGCAGCCACCCTTGACCTTGCATACCCCTCGGCTGGTCCTGGGAGAGCTGGGTGTTGGGAACCTCCTCCAACGCCCCACCTAGACTGAGCTTGGGGTAGAGCCTGGGAGCCTGGGCTGGGGGGTATAGGAAGTTTTCCAGAGCTTGCTGGCATGCTAGTGAGTGCATTGTGGGCTCCGCTGCTCAGGTTCCATCCCCGTGCCAGGAGACTAAAGGGTGGGAGGGGCAGGATGCTGATAATTTTAGAAGGAGAGTCACACGTGGCACCTATAAATTCCGGGCCGAGTGCAGGCTGGACACTGTTGCTTCCTGTGCGTTCAGAGGAGGGGAGGGTCCCTGCTCAGTCATGGAGGAAGAGGGAGGTGCCTTGGTTGGAATGTGATAGGCTGCAGCTGGGAGCTAGCCTCTGTGAGGGAGGAAGCCAGTTCATGCATGGTTAGACCAAGGAGCTGAGTGCAAAGGGCGGTGGGGTCTGGGGCGCCTGGAACCCCCAGGTCCCCCTTCTACTGCCACTGCCTGGGCTGTGCCTGCCTGGTAATTGGCTCTTCCCCAGCTGCAGGCTCAACGTCTGCAGCCAAGGCTCTAGCTGGGCAAAGTGGACATGACAGGAGCCAACTGTGTTGAGATGTAGTGGTGGTCTGGGAAACCCAAGGGCCGTGAGCAAGCAGCTGGAAGCTGCTCTCACTTGAGCACGCTCTGCTGTGCAGCCTTGGCCCAGGCACGCACTTTGCATCTGTCTTTTCAGCTGCTCTGTGGTCTCTGTAGTATGCTGGAGCCTATGGGAGCCTCTGGTCACTCACTCACTTGGGCCTTTGTCCTGAAGTGGCCAAGCCCCACCCCCCAGTGAGGCCTCAACTCCTCCGAAAGGCTGCTGGAGTCCAAAGCACAGAGATCACTTTAGCCTGAGGAGTCTGGAAAGGCCCCCTGGAAGAGGTCAGCTTTGAGCCAGATGGGTTCTGATCATAGCCAGAAGGGATGGATGGGCAAGATGTTCCCAGTGACGAGTACACCAGGGGCTGCCGTGATGAGGAGGGGAGGTACCAGGCCTCTAGAGAAAACCAAGGAACTGAGTGCGGTTGGAGCGCGAGGAAGCTAGAAGGGTTGGTGGGCCGGGCTGAGTGTGCAGAAGTGTTAACATGGGGGCGGATCCTGCCTCCTTCCAGATCAGGGGCGAAGGCCCAGCCCTGGCTCCCAGCCACTGGGTAATCTCGGACAGTTGCAAGGCTCCTCAAGCACTAGCTTCATCCCTGATGCTGACTCCTAGCACCTATGTCTCGTGCTTGCATCTGCTTGGTAGAGTAACTTGTGGCATGAGATAAGACATGAGGAAGTTCATCCAGTGCCAGCCTCCAGGGTCTCCGAGAAGTGGGCTGTGAGTGGCCACAGTGCTGTGGACGGTGTACTGCTGCTGGGTCAGCGCTCAGCAGTGGGTGGAAGGACGGTGGGAGCATTGCCATCTGAAGTCTTTTCTCTCACCTTCGCTTTGTCTCCCTCTAGGGTCCTCCTGGGCCATATGGAAACCCAGGCCTGCCTGGCCCTCCTGGTGCCAAAGTGAGTATTTTCCATGGGGTCTACAGAGGTGGCTGTGAAGTGGGTACTGGGGCGGGGACAGCACTTGGCACAGTTTCTAGGTGAAGAAACTTTAGGGTCATTGTGGAGGAGCTCTGTTCAAGCTGGAGGGACTGAGCTTGCTCCTTTGCAGGGCTGAGCCTGCTCTGGACTGCAGGAATAGAGAGGAGTTGTGCATTTGGCTTCTGGTTGGAAGACATTGGGGGAGACAGGCAGCTAGATCCTAGAGCCCTCCAAGGGGTGTAGGCCAAAAGGAAATCTGTTGTTCCTAAGAGAGAGACTCAAAATTCACTGGGATGCACCCTGGAGAGACCTGCCAGGTTGTGGACTGGGGAGCGATCTGTGAAGATCATGTTCTAGAGGGATTCTGAGATGCACAAGGATCGTATTGTAGAGGGACCTCTGGATGCCATGGGCAGGATGAAGTGTGGCAGAAGTCAACTTCAAGGGGAGGGTGGTGCAAGATGGGCACGGCCTGGGCCAGCTTGGGCTGGAGTAGGAGAATAGAGATGGATGTGAGTAGAGAGACAGCGACTCCCTAGTGTTAGCCTGGGTGACTGAACCCGGAGCCCAGGAGCAGGACTGAGATGCCATTGCAATTTGGGAACCCGGTGGGGCTCGTTGGAGAGACATTCAGAACTCAGGAGTGCACTGAGCTAGAGATGGCATCTGGGGCAGCCGGCGGGGGTGCCGCGTCCCCCAGGGAGTCTGCTTGGAATTCCAGCTTGCTCTTGCCCAGACCTTAGAAGCTACGAGAACCCCTGGCTTTAGAGCTCCTGTGTTCCTGGAACACTTACAGGACCAGGTTGTTCTGGGCAATGCCTGGGTGGAGGAGCTCAGAGCTCTGAGTAGGTGAAAAGGGGTGGGGGCGGCAGCAAGAGAGAAGGTGCCAAGTCTTGGCGGTTAGAAGGGCAGTGCCTGTTGAAAGTGTACGGGCTCCTGGGCTTTGATTGGCCCGGGGCCAAGGTCATTGTTTGCTAATCCAACTGCACAGGTCGAGAGTTTAAGGAAAGCCTTTGTCTGTAAGGTCTGGAGCTGTGCAGAGTGAGTGGCTGGTCAGCCGCCAAACCTGGCTCTTCAGGCAAGTGGAGTGGGCTCCTCTGCACAGTCACCTTAGGGCTGAGGACACAAGCTGAATCTGAGCATCCCCGGGATAGGGATAGAAGGTGCCAGGGTCCCATGCTGGGCTCCTTGCTTGGAGCCACAGGGGTGCCTGTGTCGGCCCCCAGAGACATGTGATTCTCTGGCCACACAAGGCAGGGGCCCTCGCCGGTAGGCAGGCAGGGGTGGAGGCCCCAAGTGTCTGGAGCCCAGCAGCTGGTAGATGCTGACGAAGGTAGAAGGCAACACTACCCTTGGAGACTTATATGCAGTGCTGCGGGGCACTTCTGGGCTTGTCACATCCGAGCCCCACAGAGACAGAAGAGATGTGTGTGGGGCTGCTGCACTCAGGAACACGTAGGGAGGGCAGGCAGCTGAAGACTGTCCAGGAGCCTGACTCTCAGGCCTGGTGCACGACATGGTCTGCTTTTGCCGAAGCACTGGGTGATCAATGCCGCTTTGCCCTGCTTGGGGCTCTGGGGTTGGGCTTGTGTGCTCCTGCTGACTCCTGCTGTGGTGACAGCAGTGCCCCCCCCCCCCCAGCAGCCTGTGCTGAGCTGCAGTGGCCCTGCTCACCCTGGAGCACGGCAAGGCCTTGTGCCAGGCTCTCAGCCACCCACTCCTCTGTCCTGCCAACACATATGCCATGGTAGGACCAGATGAGGGGCTGCCAGCTGTCCTCCTGCCATTTGGAAAAGCAGCTGTGGCCATGGCCGTGGAGTAGCTGGTAAATCCTGCCACCAAATGGAGCGGAGACTTGTGGATGCAGCTTTAGCCACAGGTCTGCAGCTTCAAGGTCATTCTTCTGAGCTAACTGCAAAGGCCGAGATGCTTAATGCAAGCCCTGTGTTGGGTGCCCAGGCCTTGTGGAGTGAGTGGGTGTGCAGGGAAGACCATGTGAGTTGCAGAGAAGACGCTGGAGCCAGAGGCAGCCTCTCCCCCAGGGCCTTGTGTAAAATGCTGTGGGGTGTGGAGCAGGGGCCATGCTTTTGCCGAGATGCTGGGCCTGAGCTCAGGGTCAGGTGGGGGCCACAGAGTACTTGGTCTGCCATGATCCCTGGTGGCATGGCCAGGTCAGGGTTAAAGTGGGCGCTGTCCCTAGAGCCAGCCAGGAATGTTTTGCTGAGATAGTTTCTCGGGCCTGAGGTGTCCTCAGGGACCTGCAGGCAGGCCCCACCCAAGCCCAGAGCTGGACCGCTTTCCTGCACGGGGCTCCCGTTGCTACCAGGGCCAGGGGTCTACTCATTCTCCTTGGTGTCTTGGACATTTTCTCTGTGCCGTGTGACAGCCTGCTCCTGCCTGGCCTGGCTGTTGTCCAGGCCATTGTCCTATCAGTCCTCATTCTCGGGAGCTAGAGGCCTTGTGGACCCCCATGCTGGCCCCAGCAGGGGCAAGACAGGTGCCCTGAGAAGACCGTGGAGGGGAAGAGAGGAAAGATGAGGGAACTTCTCCCTCTCAGCTCCCAGGAGGGGCAGGCCCAGGGCAAGGTGAGACGCTCGCTTCCAGAGCCCTAGAAGGTGCAGGCTTCACCCAGGGACTGCGCCCACGTGTGCTATGCTCCTACTGGGTGAAAAAAGGGCTCCAGCCTTCTCCTGGAGTTGGGGTTGAGGACTCTGCTGCAGGCTTGGGAAGGCAACTGAGGAGAGGGGCCCCATATGGACTGGGTTGTCTGTGAGTTTCTGGAAAGGGCAGTGGTGAAGAGCACAGATGCAAGAGTGCCACTTCAGACCCCAGTTTCTTCACCTCTGAGTTTTGTGACTGTAGAAGAATTGTTTGACATTTTCATGCCTCAGTTTCCACATCCAGAAAGTAGAGTCATGTTGGCATTGCGGGTCCTCGCGAGGAACAGCCAGGAGTGTCTTCTGCAGCTGCTGTGCAGTGCTGGCCATGGGTGGTGCTGTGGGGGCTGGGTGTCCAGGGAAGCTGTCAATCTGTGCCAGGTGCCAGGTTCAACAGGGCAGTGGGAGGCAGTGCCCCTGCCCTGTGGAGTACAGAGGCAGAAAGCCAGAAAGAAAATCAGCTGGAAAAGTAAGTGGAGCAGCTGCACTGTGGAGAAGGCTCTGGGGCTCCGTGGGAGAGATGTGGGTGGCTCAGAGCCCCCACATAGGGCTTGATCTGCCCTGGGAGGTGAGGGCCACCTTCTCAGGGGGTGGGAAGGCTGAACCAAGCTCCAAAGGGCTATAGGCACCTTGGTGACAAGGCAGGAGAATGCTTGGAGGCTGGGACATTATGCAGGGAGCAGCCAGAAGCAGAATGGACTTCAGCAGAGACGAGATGTCCGGAGAGATTGGCAGAGGCCTTGTCAGTCGCCTGGGAAGCTGGCTAGGTCCCAGCTCCCGGGGCTCCTGGCACTGCTCCCCAGGGTGCTGTGCTGGGCTCTGTGGGATGCAGGGCCTTGGAGCAAGGGAGGAGCTCTGGGCCTGAGGGGGTAGGAAGCCCCGCCTGGGGACCAGATGCTCCCATGCTGATCAGCCCACACTCTGGCAGCGAGTCAGCCAGGATTACTAAGACCCTGGGGTGCAAGCGTGCGGGAGGGGAGATCCCGGGAGCAGGTGGCTGCTGGCGAAGCCGTGGGACAGTGATGGAGGCAGTGCTGTGGAGCTGTAGGTCTAAGGCCCAGCCTACTTTTCCCCTTCCTCAGATGGCTGAGGTGGGCACTGCTTGTCTGAGCAGTCCTGGGGAGATGTTATGATCCCATTGCATAAATGAGAAAACAAAGGCCTGAAGTGGCTAAGTGACTTGCCCAGTGTCATGTTTTAAGTAGGTGGTGAAGCTGGCATCCCATTGTCTGTTACTGAATCTTATTCCCTGAGCCCCAGGTTGTTCAGCCTTGTGTGTCACCTGTGTGACTGGTTTCACTTAACAGCTGCCGAGTGTTTTCTGTTGCTGAATTTCCTCCACTTGGCTATGTGACGTTCTGCTGCATCCATAGCCCATGCTTGTGACTTGGGCAAGTTACTGAACTCTTGGTTTAGGGTCTCAGTTTCCACTTCTGTAGAATGGGCATAGCAATCATTCATATATGAGTACTTATAGATGCCAAGATGTAGATGTATATTAGTATACATTGAAACATGTGGATAATATATCTTATGCCTTGAGCATAAAAGCAGTGTGAATATCTGCTATTATTGTGCTGATATTTGCCCTTCAGAAACAATGAATCAGGGACCTGGGAGATGGCTCAGTAGAATAAGCACTTCCCTGGCCAGTGCAAGGGTCTGAGTTCAATCCCTGGTTCTGCAAAAAAAAAAAAAAAAGAATCATTTCATGCTGCTGTTAGCATTAGAGGCGTTCAAGCTGGGCACAGTGTGCATCCTGTAATCCCAGCACTCCAGGAGGCTCAAGCAGAGCTGCAAGTTCAAGCCCAACCTGGGCAACTTAGTGAGATCTAATCTCAAAACAAAATTTTAAAAAGGTCTTGGGGAAAAAAAGGTCTTGGGATATAGCTCAAAGGTGAGCACTGTCTAAAGTGTGCAAGGGCCGGAGTTCAATCCACAGCGCTGCAGGAAAAGGAGGGAGGGAGGGAAGGAAAGGAGGAGGGAGGGAGGGAGGAAGGGATGGAGGAAGGGAAGGAAGGACAGAAGGAGAGGAAGAAAGATAGAAAAAGAGAGAAAGAAAGAAAGAAAGAAAGAAAGAAAGAAAGAAAGAAAGAAAGAAGGAAAGAAAGAAAGAAAGTCCTCGTTCCAGCCATGCATGGCGTTGCATGCCTGTAATCCCAGAAAGCTCTGCTCAGAGGTGTGAAGACTGTAAGTGGGAGCCCAGTCTGGGCAAGTTAGTGAAACCCTGTCTCAAAAAAACAAAAATAAGAAAGAGCTGGGGTTGTAGTTTAGCGTGAAGACCCTGGGCTCGTCTCCCAGCACTACGATAGCCAGACAGACGGATGAATTCACGCTTCACAGCACTCTGCTCATCTGTGAGACAAAATTTTTTCTTATGTCCACCTTCATTTGCCTTTTGTCATTTGTGAATTGGTTTATTTTGGAGGTTGGAATGGTGTTGTTTGCTATTGACTTGTAAAAATTATTTATTATTAAATAATAATATATTAAACTTCATCTATTGTGCAAATATTTTCCAGTTTGTTGTTTGCCTGTTAAGAATAATTATGATTTTTACAAACAGAAGTTGTTTTTTTTTTTTTTCAAAGATGCAAATGAAAGGTAATTGAGATGCTAAGGTACGTTACCCACGTGCTAGCTCCTGACAAGGACCATAAATGTTACGTACTGCAAGCACGCACTACTCCACTAAGAGCTAACTTACTAGGAATTCAGGATATGTCTGTAATTTGGAGAGGCCCCTCCAGTAGGTAAAATTTATGATTTCTTTCTTCGCCTTCCCTCCTTCCTTCCCTCTCTTCCATGCACTGGGGATTCAGCTCAGGGCCTTGCACATGCGAAGCCTGCGCTCCCTGACTGGGCTGCCTCCGTGCCCCACTTTGTCTTTATCCTTGGAAGCATCTTTTCCATCTTAATATCACACAGGTAGTCCCTCTTACTCATAGTCATTTCATAATGTCATCTGTACTGTCAAAATTTTTAAACCACCTGTACTTCATCTCGATGGTGGGAGAACATAAAGTAGGCCTGCAGCATGATTTAATTATTTATTAAACAGCTATTTTTTCCACCAATTGTAGTATGACAGGCCAGGATCTATCTCAGATGATCCCATGGCATTTCATTGCTCTGTATATATGTATGTGAGCGCAAGCTATTTTAGGTGATATTCATGGCACTATGTGTCTCCTTTCTCCTCTTTCAAAAAATATTTCCAGTTTTTTTTTTTTTTTTCTGTTCAACAAACTTTATGGCCACCTTAATTTCCTTAGAAAAAGGTTTTCATTGGAAGTGTATAAAGCATGTATATTAATTTTGAAGAACTAACTTCTTTAAAATGTTGAGTTTTCTATGCACACACACAAATGACATGTTTTCCCATCTGGTTGAGTTTTAAAAACATCTTTTGGTAAACTTTCATCGTTTTTATTGTATAATCCCTGCATGTTTCTTTTCAAGTTGATACTTGGAAATGTTTTGCTTCTGTTATTGCTATGGTTGGAGTGGCCTTCCCTATTATATTTTCTAGCTGGCTCCCAGCTATTGAAGAAAACTCTTGTTTTTTGCATTTTTGTTTAATCTGTGACTGTTTAATCTGTGACTATCCCCTTTACTGTGGTATCTTATTAGTTCTACTAGTATTTCAGTGACTCCTGAATATTCTAGGCAGGCATTCATGCGTCTCCGTTTTCTCAGATACTAGTCATTCTTATTTGTTTTTCTTGTCTTAGTACATTGGCCAGCACTTCCAAACCCATGAAATAGTAGTAGCGGTAGTGGAAATCTTCAGAGAGGGAGGCCCAGGACTGTGCCAGCTCTGACCCAGTCCTCTCCTGCTGTCTCTACAGGGCCCATCCCCTCATCTGCTTGTTCATGAGCTATTCTGGGATGCCTCTTCCTGGCCAGGCCCTTGTTGGGTACTTGAGATCGGGGTAGTTTGCACACGAGCTTCCAGCCCAGGACCTCCGCTCCTTCAGGATGGAGTCCTCCTCCCCCTACTCCATCTCTCTGGACTCGGGGCCCCAGAGCTGTCTCCTGCATGCGTCCCAGAGCCACCTGCAGGACTCGCTGAGAACAGTTCCCAGTCCCACAGCGCTCTTAGCGCAGAAGGCTTAGTCTCTGCCTTCCTGTAGACTTCTAGTCCTGCGAGGGCAACGAACGGTCTGGTCCGGGCAGAGTTCAGCATTCCCTGCACCTGCAGGACGGGCTTGCTTGGGGTTTCACTGGCTGCAGAGCCAGGTCTGGTGACCAGATTCCTGCTCTTGCCAACGTGAAAATTGTTCATTAGATTTTATCCATTCTTTTATCTCTCACTGGGGCCCTTGCAGGCAGCTGACTGGGAAATCACAGTCTTCTCCATCCCCCAGAGTCACCCCTCACCTGACCAGATGCACCTCAGGCCTCCTGGGCTGCATCTTCTCAGGGCTCCTCTTTGCTCTGCTCTAGCCGCTGCCCAGCAGTGACTCCCCTCCAGGGTTTATCCACCTCCGTGAAGCTCTCCCTGTCTCCTGTCTTCCATCTGTCACTGGTGTGTAGTTTTTCTCTGAACTCTGCTGAAGTGCGACCAGACTTCCTGAGCCTAAACTCTACGTGTTAATTGTCTGACCTTTGACACATACGAGGGGTGACCAAAATTATGGGCAATGTTTATGCTTTTAAACATTACCGCAGTAGAAGCAGTGTTGCCAAGAATTATCAGCACACTCCTGCTCGCTTGCAGCGCGCTCACCCCATGTCTCTTGCCATTTTCTGAAGCAGTTCTGGAAGTCCTCTTTCATCAGTATCTTTATGAAGTGTGATTTTAAAAAATGGTAAATGTGGCAGCCTAGTGCTTTTGTAAACACATTAAATCTGCTCAAGACTCTGCAGCAGCCACAACAGCATGGCTAAAGGCGCTCATGAAAGAGGACTTCTAGAGCCACCTCAGAATCGTCCTGAATGAGGCACCAAGTGTGTTCTGAGCAGCAAGATCCTCGAAGGTGGCTCCTGACAATGCATCTTACTGTCAAAAATATTTAAAAATCCAAATATCTACTGGTTTATTTGGTCACAACTCATATATTTATTCTGCCTGCTTCTTTTCCTGTAAAATGAGGACAGTGGCGGTTGTTGCTTTGTGGATGTGGAGGATTAAATGAATTAATATGCACACAGAGATCCATGCAACAAATGCTGTTGCTGGTGTGTCATTCCTGGCCCATTGGGCTTCCCTGCCCCAGTTACCCAGGGACAGTGGCTGTGGTTAGTTCTCCTCAGCATTCTCTATTCTTCACCACAGTTGTTTCATAGTAGGTGATCAGTAAATATCTGCATTCCTTAATATCCTTAGGCAGTGGCTGTGTCCCAAGCACTGTGCAGACTGCTGAGGATGCGGAGAGAAATTTGTAAAGGACAGAAATGCCCAGTAGGCTCCTGGGCCAGAAAGGGAATCTGTCATACCTCTGGGTCTTAGTTTCCCCTCTATCATCAAACAACAGAACAGGGTGCACAAAAAACCCAGTCTGGAAAGCCTTCCATGCCAGCTTCTCTGCCAGCTGCAGGGTGAGGTGGGCAAGGGCAGGCGAGGAGCAGCTCCATCCTTTTTTGGCCATGAAAGTCCTTGCTAGTCCTGGGCCTGGCCTCACACCATGGACATAAAAGGTGTGGAGCTGGGCTTGTGAGCAACGAGGGCAAGAGAGTCTGTGAGGGTCGCTGCCATGCCAGGTAGACCTGGGGTGGGTTCTGCAGAGGTGACCAGGAGGCACCCAGGTGGTGCTGGCCTCGGGCTTGGGGCAAGTGGCTGGGAGGGGAAGGAGTTGGGGGAAATGTCCGGCCTTCCCATGTGCAAACCAGGTACCCAGCCTCCCACCTGCTGGCTTGGCCCGGGCTGTGCCCAGCTTCTCTGACCCCACGAAGACTTGTCCTTTGCTGGAGGAAGCAGCTCTGCACAGAGAGTGCCCGCAGTGTCTCTACATGGTGGGGAGCAGTGGGAGGGTGTCCTGCTCCCTCTAGGAGGCTCTGGTCAATGCACCGATTTTTGGCAAAGAGTGACTGAGTCAGGATTTGGAAGGTTTGAGTTCTGACAAAGACTCAAATAGGAATTAATTAAAGTTGGCCAAGCCACCCTTTCCCATGTGTCATGGCTGTTATCCCACTGGCCTCTTGCCTGGAAGTCCTGGGAAGGCACTGTGCATGTGTGTGTGTCTACACACACACATATGCATTCATGTGTATCTCATACTAAAGGGGAGGAAACCAAGCACAGATATTGGGGTGCACTGCCTGAGGCGCTCTGTGAGTCCATTACAGGCCTAGGGCTGCACCCCAGGACTCTGGCCTCAGCTTAGGAAAGGATGGGAAAGAAGCTGCGTGAGGGGAGAGGAGGCAGGGACTTGGAGCTCTTAAGAAAGTGATGTCAGGACAGAGGACTTGGCAGAGCTCTGCTTCCTGAGGAATCAAGGGGGCTGGTGCTTGCAGGGTGAAGGTGGGAGTCCCATTTTTGGCCCTGTGGCAAATGCAGCTAGTGAACTCGGGGGGCTTTTTCCTGTGTTCTCAGGGATCAGTACCCTTGTGAGAGGACTGTCCCGATGCAGTGCTGGGCCTGAAGAGTGGCTGCCTCTACCCACCAGGGCCTGCTTCCTGTCATTTCCTCCCCAGTTCACTCTTCTAAGTCATCTGCAACCAGGACAGCCTAGAGCACAGGCCTGGGGTCGCAGGGTACCAGTGTAGCTTCTGCTCGTGCCGACCCTGGGGACCCCCACCAGTTCCTGCTCCTGGCCTCCATTACACAGACATGGTACAAGGTCATCACACTTGCCTTGCCCCCTTCCTCTGTGAGTTATGGGAAGGCACCGCGGTGGAGGATATGAGCAGCTGTTGGCACGGTGCTCCGGGTGATTGGGAGCAAGGAGGTGCGCCTCGGCTCTCTGGAGGCGGGGAAGGACCCAGCATGCCTCCTCGCTCGGAAAGACCCATGGAGTCCCAGGAAGTGGGCAGGCAAGCTGGTCATTGCATGGTGGCCCACAGCCCTGCAGTTGGCCGGGAAGGACTCGTTCAGTTCAGCTGTGTTCTGCAGGGCTGGCTGTAGGTCTGTGACAGCTGAGCAGGGTCTGCCATCAGGATATGCAGGCCATGACTGAGCAGTGACACAGCCCAGGGTCCTTCTCTGTGGGCTCTGCTGGTGGCAGGAGAGCAAGATTTGGACTTGACGGCTGGGGCCAGATTGCAGGACTTGGTACACTAGAAGGATATGTTTGGATTTAGCAGTCACTGGGAAGCTAGGCAGGTGGTGGAGTGGAGTGTAATGGAATCAGAAAAAACACCCCTGGGGTTGTGAGTGTGAGGGTGGATGGGAAGGTGAGACCCTGTCTCAAAAAAAAAAAAAAAAAAACAAACAATAACAACTGACATGGGGAAACAGCTCTGAGCAGAGCCTGTGGGGCAGACATCCTGTCCAGGTGACATGGTGGCCAAAGTGGAACTGTTTTTGTTTCAGGGACAGAAAGGGGACCTGGGGCTCTCGCCAGGACAGGCTCATGATGGGGCAAAGGTAGGTTCCAGGGACTCTAGCATCGAGGGAAGGGGGAGGTAGACCGTGGTGACCCCACCACCTTTTGAGGGGCTGTCCTGACTGTGGCTATGCATGGCAGGCAGGAGGGCAAGTTGGGGAAGGTTGTTGTGGTTGGTTTTTGTTGGAAGTCCTTTGGTTTTCTCCAACCCTGAGCCTTGGCCAGTCCTGGTGCTTCGATCCTGGGGTGCAACCAGGAACACAGGACATGGTTCGCCTTTGGACACAGCTTGGCGAGCGAGGTGTAGCCTGCATGGCTTTCTGCTAAGTGACCCTGGCACCCAGGAGCTTCCTGGCAGCCCTTGCCCAGGAAGTTTCCAACAAAGCCCCATCCTCCCCAGTTCATCCTAGCAGACACAGGCTTTCTAGAGGTGGGAAAGACTCAGGCTGGATTTGGGAGTTCCTGGTCCCAAATGCTAGCAGACTAGGTTTGCCTAGAGAGACAACACAGGCTCAGTTCATCCCCAAAGTATCCTCCGGAACTGAGCAGGGGCCTGGAGGGGAGAGGGGCCTACGCTTTCAGCAAGGTCATCCTGGGAGACCTGGAAGAATGCTCGTGGCGGTTGGCTTCCTCCTAGACACTGCTTCTTAAGCCAGCCTGCTGTGCCAGGAATAGACAGTAGGTATTTCCCCCGAGTGCCCTTGGCCATGGGGGCAGGAGGCTGGGGTTGTGGGGATCACTGCCTCACACCCTCACTCTGCCACCTTCTTATCTCACATCCTGGGTGCCATGGGTCCCAGGCAGCATCCACATCCACTCCTACCTGGGCCTTCCCTGTATCCTTAGAAGTCAGGGCTGAGCTTGTAGGTGAGGAAGCAGAACCCCTGAGAGGAAAGCGAGCTCACTGGAACCCTCACCACGGGTGAGTAATAGGATGAAGCTATATGCAGGGGCCCAGGCTTTGTTCTTACTCCTGTGTGACCCACTTCTGGGTCTGGTGTTGGTTGTTGACATGCTTGGTGACCACCATACCCAGCCATGGCCATGTGTGTCTTGGGAATGCAGGGGAAAATCATTTGGTATGGGGAGAAAGACCTGGGCCTCCTGGGTGTGACTTTAAGCCAGGATTTTAGCCTCAGAGCCCATGTTCCAAACTCTTCTGCCCCTGGAGGCCCAGTACATACAGTAGACTCAGTGGAGCTGTGGAGCTGGGGCTGGGCACACGGCTTTCCCCTCTGCTCCCCTCCTCTGATCCACGGCTGCTTGGAGCCCACTTTAAGACTCCATAACCCCCCCTCCCCCCCGAGGAGTTGGAGACAACCAGCCCTTAGCTTGGAATATAACGAGTCTTAACCTCACCTACCTTGTCTGTGTCTTGCAGGGTGACATGGGCCCACCTGGGCTCTCTGGGAACCCAGGACCTCCAGGACGGAAGGTACACATGCTTTGGTTCTAATGCCTGTCCTTGCCCTCTGGGCTTGCCACACACTGGATTCTGGCCAGGAGCACTGTGGGCTCCCTGCTGTCCCTGGCCCCTGCTTGGCTCTCCTGAGTACAAGGAGCTTTGGCGGGAAATGTGTGAGAATCTGGAGGGTTGTGCTCGCTGGGAGAAGGAACACCTTGCCATGGAGCTGGTCTTCACAGTGGTAAATGAGGTGTGTCAAGAAGGTGCCTGGTTTGCTGTACTTTCTCCCAGGGAGGACCACTTCTGGGGAGGCCTGTCTCCCTCCAGGGCACTGAAGGAGATGAGTCTGTTCACAGAGCCAGTGGGGGCTGCATGACCCAAGAGCCAGGCCTAGAGAGCTCAAGGGAGGGAGCCTCTGGTCAGTTGGGCCTGGTTTCTCTCCTACCTTTGTGACCTGGGGCACATCAGTCAGCTTTCTGAGTCTGATGGCCTCTCAGCTGCTGTGCTAGAGGGGAAAGGGAATTGCTCAGACAGTGACCTCTCTATGTGTCCCTCTTGCCTGCTGTGCTACCTGTCCCCCCTTAGCCCATCCTAGATGGGGTCTTGCTCCTTCCTCCAGCTTCTGCAGAGTATCTCATGTGTTTCAAGACCCTATTCCATTTGGGCCTCTTCCAGGAAGCACTCCACAGTGCCCATGTCCAGGCCGTCAGCTCCACCCACTCAGGCGCTCTTGGCTCAGTTCACTTCTGCTATCATTGGTCTTGGGTCTCTCTGGCCAACTGGGGCCCAACATGGGTCCATCTTTGTCCTCACTCAGCCTGGCATGGGCTGCAGAGAGCAGATGTTCAGGAAACCAGGCCGGCGGGCGGCGGGGGGCGGGAGTCACACAGGCCAGGGTTCCTTCGACTTTTGCAGGAAACTAAACTCTCACTGTGGTTGAGTCGTCCAGGGGACACCAAGCCCAGGGCCACTCCTGAGCTTCCGGCCTGGCTCCCAGCTGTGGCTGCAGCTGCTGTCTGTGTGGGTCTGGTGGACACCTGTGGTTTCTCCTGGCCCCGTCCTATCCTTGCCTCCATCCCCATGGCACACTGGCCTTGGAGGCCCACCCCCACCTCCCATTGCTTTTTGCTCCACCCTCCACAGCTGAGCAGACCACACTTCAGGTCTCAGGCCAGCCCCAGACACAGCCCGGGAGATGGCCTCTCCTGGCTCGTGCATCCTGCTCCCTCCTCAGCCCCTCTGGGCTCTAGCACTTTCTGATGGATGAGGCATGAGTGCCTGAGGCTTCTTCCAGGCTCAGCACATCCAGTGGCCGTGCTCTGCTTGGCCTTGCTCCCTGCAGGAGTCTCACGGGGAGGGGTAGCGGGAGAAACAGACTAAGACTGGCTCCTGCCTGGGGCCAGGAAAGGCTGGCAGCTGGGTTGAGAGGAGCCAGCTCCCCACACAGGGGGAAGCATCCTTCTGACACTCCAGCCTGGCTTTCTGCATCATTTCTGTGGGAGGCTGGGAAAGAAAGGACATGGTGGACTGAGAGGCAGGCCTGCTTCCACATTGCTCTTCAGGGTGGGGAGCTCTGGTGGCACTGTGGGTGATCCAGTGTTCCCTTCTTTCCCTGATATGGGGGAGAATGTGTTGAATGCCTACTGTGTGCCAGGTATGGAGCTACATGCATAGTCAGAGATCCTGCCCTATAGAGCCTGCATCTTTGCAAGGGGAGGCGGTCAGTAGAAAGAAACTTGGTAAAAACTGAAGGGTATTGAAAGCTGGAAGTGGCTGTGGAGGGTGGGCAGCAGGAAGATTGTTTGGGCTGGGCATTCAGTGGTGAAAAAGACAATTAGAGAGACAGAAAGTGTAGCTGACCCTTTGCACAGTGTTTCCTCACTGCAGCCTCCATGGTAGGTAACACTGCCCATTTTATAGCTACAAAGACTGAGTCTAAATAGCTCTCATTCACTTGCTTGTTCGTTCATTCATCCAGGCAGTCAGCCGATAGGTGCCTCTGCTCTGGCTCCCGTGCTGACCTTTATGTTAAATGACTGACCCATCTGGTCATCAAGGAACTCAGAGGGGTCACTGCAGTGTCAGCTCCCAACCCTGTAGAGAACTAGTGCTGGCTGGGGAGCTGGGTGCTCTGTAAGGATTCTGGGCTGTGTTCACAGGTATCAGTAGCTGTAGAAGCTGCCAGGTGACTCACATGCAGCAAAGAGTGAGAACCACGGGCTTAGTGAAAATAACCCCATGAGTCACCCTGGGATTTGAACCCCGATCTTCCAACTCTCAGTCCCTTCTCGTCACCACAAGGCTGATAGAAGCAACTTCTCAGCCAGGAGAGCCCCTACCAAGTGATCCAGAACCTCGCATTGGAGGTTGGGCTGGGGTCCAGCGCTGTCCTTCCTTGGCCTTGCTTGCCCCATGAGGTGATGGAGTTAAATGAAACGCTGTCCCATCTTAGCCAGTCATGCTGGTGTGAGACTCTCCGGGGTCCTCAACCTATTTTCCCCACTGCAGCAAGTACTGGAGGACAGTACTGCCTGCTCCTCTATCTCATGCGGGGCTTAGCCTCCCACCCCTCCCACCCTGCTTCTGGCAGGCATCACCAGTGGATCTTTCATGCCAAACCCTAGATGACCTCAGTCTTACAGCTGCGCTCCAGGTAGACATAACTAATGGGTCGAGATCCATACTTAAGTTGAGGCCCACGTGCTCTCTTTCAGTCTGACTTCCTTCTCCCCCTGTGGCTCCCTGGGACTCCTATGCTGCCTGAATTGGCCACTGTCCATGGGAAGCTAGAATAAAATGGGAGGGCTCACCTGAGAGTGTTCGTGGAGGCTGTGGCTGAGAGAATCCCTCAGTACTTCCTGAGGATGGCGGAGCCCACAAAAAGAACTTCCTCCAGGCTCCCCTGCTGCTGAGCAGCTCTGGACTTCCATGGCTTCTCTCATCCCTCTTGCCTGTCTCGCCCCTGCTCCCTTCCCAGCCTCAGTTTACAGTGCTGCCTCCTTGGGGTGCACCTGCACATCCCAGTGATGGGCTCATCTCTTTCTTCACCCCATTAATACATGCTCAGTCCCACACCTGTTTCTAGAAGGCAGCAGTGGGGCTATCTCAGTATCCCTCTGTCATTTTAGGGGCCCAGCAGATGTTTGCTAAATGCATGAACCACATGCACAGACGCTGCAGTGGCTGTTCTCTGATGAACTGTTTTTCTAGACTTGCTGCAGATTGTAGAATCCCGCAACTTCCAAGCCAACAGGATACTTTGAGAGGCCAGCTCTGGAAACAGAGCCGCAGAAAGGATCAGGGTCATATACAGTGTCATGGGACAAGTTACTCCCAGCCTGGCATGTTGCTTCCTCTTTGACCCCTTGCTCTGCTGATTGCTCAGGGTTTTTGTGGGTGGCTGGGGAGTTTGGTGGGAAGACTCCTGGGCTCTAAGCAAGACTGACAGCTTCCATTGTGCTTGAGGGAAGCTGAGGCTTTACACCAGGTGAGCTGGAGCCTGGGTGGGGAGCTGAGCTCTGAGCGTGCACTGGTGTCTGGACCCTCAGGCAAGGACAGGACCCCGTCCTTCCTTATCCGAAGCCCAAATAGCATCCCTGCCAGCCGAAAGCCTGTCTGCAGCAACAGTGAGGTGATGTCTGGCTTCTCCCTGTGCATTATAAGCAATGATTAATCTGGCTCCCAAACCAAAATAGAGACCGAGCTGTATTATAAACAGTCCTGCGGAGACCCGTCGGCTGGGCAGCCAGCAGCCCCGTGCAGACGCCGTGGTTCCCGGAGCACCCCTGCACCCCTGCCCACCCGCTTGTGCCTACAGGGCACCTATCACCCCTGGGAAATCACTGGCCCTGGGTCCACCTTGTGGTTAGTGCCGCCCCGTAATTGCTGGGGTCCTAGAGAAGATGATGGTATGGTCTCCCGGGAGCTTGGGCCCTGTCATTTAGGGCTGTTGGAGGGCCAGCTTGGTAAACACTGCTGGGTGCTTCTGCGAACACAGTACCTCTATACTACCACCTCTCGCCTTGCCTGCACTCAGCCCCTGGAAACCAGAAAAGTGGGAGGCTCCTGACCACGGTTAAGCGCCTTATAGTGTGGACTTCTGACAAAGCCCACCCAGGAGTCAAGTGTGCTGGGGACCAGTCTAGCCGTAACTTCCTAAGTAACCCTGGGTGAACCTCCATTTCTTCTCCAAGCCTGTTTCTTTATTTGTCCAATGGACAGGGAAGCTATCAAAATGTGTTAGGTCACTTCCAGCCCATGTTATTGCAGGGCTTCAAGACTGACCTGTGCCCCACATATGCTGCAGTGATCTGAGAGCTTTGCCTCTGGGAGTTGCATCTCTAATGGCTCTTCCCCTGGGTGGCCTTGCAGCTCTTCCAGGCAGGGCTTAGTGCTCAGCGACTCAGGACTGAAGGGGGCAGGAACTGAGCCACCATCCTGGCACTGTCCTTAGAAAGCCATGGGGCTTCAGGAAAGTTTGTTTCCCTCTCCAGGCTTCGGTGGTCTCAACTGTTAGATGTGCACAGTAATTCTTGCCTCCAAGGGATGATGGGGGAGTTGGTGAGCTAACTAACGTCTGTGGCGATGCCTTGCCATCGTGCTTGCCCTGCGCCCTGGGTCTCCTCACAACAGCCTGAGCCCGGGGCTGAGGGCTCGCCATTCCGCACCAGGACTTCCCGGCAGGCACCTCTGCCTCCTTTTAGGGAGGAGGCACTAACGAGGTGGTTGCCTGGTGGTGCAGAGGGAGCCACAGACAGGAGCTGGTGATGACTTCTCTGCTTCTACTGGGATCGGTGGCTCTGTTAGTCCACAGGCAGCATCCCTGAGGCAGGGAGGATGCAGACTGGGCCATGCCACGTCCCAAGGCCAAGATGCACAGATTGACTCAGCCCATCTCTGGGAGAGGGTGGGACATGACAATAGGGATGCCCGCGGGCGCCATGTCACTCTGTGTCTCTGCCCACAGCCCTCCTGGGCTCCTGCCCCTCTGGCTGCCCTCAGTGGCTCTGCTCCAGGTGCCTAGACCCTTGTGCTTCCTTGAGCCCACGGAGAACATTCCAGCCTCAGGGCCTTTGCCTTTGCTGTTTCCTTTACCCAGAATGCCCTTCTCCTGGGAATGAGCCTGGGGTTCCCTCTGTTACCTTACTTATCTGCTCAGGGCAATGTGCTTTGGTTACCTTTGCAGTCAGCACTCCCCTTTCCCAGCATGGCCACTCTGCCCCCTACCTTTGCTTTTTTTTTCTTTTCCCATAGCTTTGGTCACTAACAGACACTAGATCTTTTATCTTAGTTTTATTTTTTGATGGGGAAAATACATACACATTTTATACTTAAGTACAGCTCAGAAGCATGGAGTGCCCTAAGTGTTGAGCAACAGGTCTCGAGTGTTCTTCCTCTTGCAAAACTGAAACTCTAGGCCCCTACCACAGCCTTCACCTGCCCCGACGTGGTGTTGTCTTTTATACTTTTTTCATTTTTATAATTCTTTAATAAGAATGCAAACCTCATTAAGGCAAAGAGTGTTGCTTGTCTTGTTTTTCCATGCTTGAAACAATGCTAGTACAGGCAAACTCATCAAATGTTGAATGAAAGCAAAAAGAAGACCGTGGCAGTAACAGCAGCTGGTTTCTGCAGGGTCTTGAATGTGGTGCTGGATTCTGTGATTAAGCCCAAAAGGGACAACAAGCTCATATGCTTAGCTTACCCAGAAGGCGGTAAAGCAGGGTTCCTACCACACAGCCAGCCAGGACGCAGGGCAGCTTTGGAATCCAGTTCCAGCTACAGGGAGATCTGGAGCCCTCCCTGGCTGAGCCTGGTGCCTATTCACCTCTGGGGAAAAGAGTTCACGCCCCCCACGCACACTCCTCAGGCAACTGGGTGGGAGGTGACATCCCAGCCGCTTGTGAGGAGGTGCAAAAGGAATGCTCGTAAACTCCTTAGGCCTCTTGGATCAGAAGGGTCTGCTGTTTATAATCAACAGTGCCGATTCCTGGGAGCTGGGGAGGGGGTGGCGTGTGTGCCTGTGCGTGCCTGGGGATGTCTGGGAGTGGAGGGCTCTTGGTCGGGCTCTCTGTCCTCATATCTTTCCCTTGTGAAGTGGAGATGCTCTCACCCCAACCCCATGTGACTTCGTAGGGCTGATGAGGTCATTCGCTCCCCGTGTGGTCCCCACTGAGCAGCCCTACGCAGAGGGGGAGCTTCATTTGTATGGTGTGTGTGTGTGTCATGTGGGGGTGTGCATTCCCATGCTTACTCTAGTCTTGATCTTGGATCTGGTGCCTTTGTTTTACACCCTGGCATTTTTAAAATGCTGATCTTCCAAATTGGAGGTGAAGAAGCTTGGAGTTCTAATGCCCTATCTGTGACCCCAAGTAGGGGGGTGGCCCATGCAGAGTTGGGCCTAGGGTGAGGGACTGTCAAAGGGCTCCCAGGGCAGGGGGTGGGGGGTCCTGCTGCCAGGGAAGCCCCTGTCTGCCTTGTTTTCACTGCAGCCTCCAGTTTCAGGGGTGGAGTCTGGGGTTTCCACCCTGAAGACCTCCTGATTCTTGTGAAATGGCTCAGGGGCTTGTCCTCGTGCCACCTGAAAGCACACACCTATGCCAACTCTCTTGCCCTAGAGACCCCACTTGGTAGCTGGCCCATTAGGTTAGAGGGTCAGAGCTGGTCCTGAACTGTCACCAGAGTCCTTTTCATCCCTGGAGCAGCTATGAGGACATTGGGAGGCAGAGAGGCAGCAATTCTGGTTTGTCAGGCTGGTGTTGGTGACATCTTTTCTGATTGGGAAAAGGGGCAGTCCCAACAGGCACGGGCATCTCAGCCTCTCCTGCACACGGTGGCTGAGCTGTCCCACGCAGGGCCTCCTCTGACCATGGTCCATCGACAGACCTTCCCCTCCCTGCTTCTGCCTGTCAGCCCCTCTGTGAAGCTGCGAGGTTGCAGCACTGCTGGACATAGCGGCTCTGTCCTACTGAGCTCAGCCACCCCCCAGACACACACATCTTCTGGTCTAAAAACCCCTGGGAGCGGAGAGGAAACCTGGCATTTAGAGGTTTAGAGGAAACCAGAGGGTCCTCTGACACTTGGTCCTACATCTGGGGCAGGGGATGCCTCTGAACACATCTTGCACCCCCGATGTAACTGAACAGGCAGACATGAAGCCTGCCCTGCCACTGTGTCTCCCTTGCCTGACACAGGCTTTCCCCACCCCCACCTACAGGGATACAAGGGCTATCCTGGACCCACAGGGCACCCCGGAGAACAGGTGAGGCTTGTGCTGCATGCCCCCCCGCCCCCACCTCAGCCCTGAACCTGCCCCAGCCAGGTGCTTCTGCTTCTGCTTTCTCCCAGCCCAAGGGCCCTCTGCTCAGCCCTCCCTGCTGCTTACCCAGCCAAGCTGGCCTGGAGATGGCAGGAGCCACCCTACTCCAATTGGAGCCATGAATAGCTGGCCTGTTCCCTGCAATGTTAGGGGACATTATCCGTGCACACTCATGGGGTTTGCAGGAATTTGGCTGCCCTGGCCCAAGTCAACAGAGCCCTGCCAGAGCCCAGAGCCTGCCAGGCCCCCCAGAGCTCTCTGATTCTGGCTGTGAGTGGAGGTGTTGTCCCTCAGAGCTGGTCTGACTGGTTTTGGAGAAGGGTGGGCTTGGGGGCCCCTGTCTCACATTCCTACCCTTCTCCCTGTCCTTTGTCAGCCCCAGGCCCCTGCCACCCCAGACCCTGAGTTGGGTATTGCTTCTCCCCTCTCCTGTCTCTGGTCTCCCCTTCCCTCTCCACTCTGCCCTCCTTTGCCCCTCCCCCTCCTTTCTCTTCTGTTTTCCCCTCCCTCCTTCCTCTCTTCCCTCTTTTCCTATATTCACAGTTCTCTCTGTTTCTTTGCAGGGGCAGCCAGGACCCGAGGGCAGCCCAGGGGCCAAAGGTTACCCTGGCAGGCAGGTGCAGTATGTGGCTTCTGGAAGCCCTGGCCACAGCAGAGATGACAGTGGGTGCCCAGGCGGAGGGGGGCTGCGGGCTGAGGATGGGCTGTTCAGGTGGCTGCACCCAAAACCCTCTTTGCAAGCACCAGGCCTAGGTCCTCAGCCAGAAGAATTTGGGGTTCTAGGGAGGAGCCCCAGAGAGTCTTCCCATCCCTGCAGCTCTGGGGGCTCAGGCTGAAGACCTTTGGTCTGACCACCCCAGAGGGGCAGCTGAGGCTGGAGTAGGGATTGCCTGTGAGGTGGGCAGTGGGTAGGAAGTCTCCATATGGCCTTGCCCCTGTCTTCTGTGTTTCAGGGGTTACCTGGACCTGTAGGAGACCCTGGCCCTAAAGGCAGCCGGGTAAGTGGTCCCCAGCCAGTGCCACACGGATAGAATCTTGGGAGGGCATTGCCTGTCCCCAGTGTGGACATGGTAAGAGTTCAAGGCGGTTGGGGGACTGGGATCAAGGCCTTCTCTCCTGTGGCGCACCGGAGAGCCATGGGAGGGGCCCGCGTGAGGTCCTACCGGCAGGCAGTCATGGTGGCCTGGGCTCAGATGCCAACAAACACATGTTCTTGCTGTGTCCTGTATGTCTCTTGCGACCATGGAGCCATCTGAAGTGCCTGTTGAGGTTTCCACAGAGGCTTTTCTTCTTGATTCAGGGCTGAGGCATGGGGTCCCGGGTGTCTTCCAGCCACAGTTTTCCTGTCTATAGAACAGAAGTTGTGTATCTTCCTGCCTCTCAGTGGTTGGGCGTGCGCCAGGAGTTTGATAAGCAGTATTTCTGGGCTGGGCATGCTGGATGGAGGCTTGTGCAGGCTGGGGAGCAGAGAAGGTCTTGCATACACTGCAGGCGAAACCATGGGGTAGTAAGACTGTGAGCGGATCCGGTGGAGTCCTCTGCCATTTACAGGAGACCTAGGGTCATGATGGGGCCTGTAGCTCCCCCTACCCCCTACTGCACACCCAAGGTGCTCTGGAATGGGGACCTGGTGTCCCAAGAACACTCAGCAAATGGGACCTGGCATCCTTGGTCAGGGTGCGTTCTGCATGATGTATCCTCCACTCCGGAGTCAAAGCTGCTTGGACCTGGGTGGAAATTAGAGGGCAGAATAGTCACCATGTCATTCCTGTCCAGGCTGAGGGTGACAGGAGGGAGCACATTCCCAGGGCCTGAGGAGCTACCTAGCCTGGGGTCCCGAGCCCTTAGCTGCTCCTGTGAGCTGTGGCCCCCATGGGTCCATCTGAGCCCAGGAAGAGGTCATCCTAGCCCTGGTTTCATCTGTTGGAAGATATCCCACATGCATGACTTTGGTGCCTTGGGCCATGTGCTGTGTTGGTGGCATCCTGAAGCCACATGTGGAGAGAAGGCCAGACTGGGCCCTGCAGTACAGTCCCCTCTGAATCCGCTTCAGGTCACAGGGCCTGGGGCACTCGAGCTGCCGGTGAGACCCCCGGTAAATCCCTGGGCCTCTCTGAGCCCATTTCCTGACCTGTGCCTCTGGGACATAGACCCAACTTAGAAGGGTCATTGTGTGTCGCCTGGAAATGTTATGAACAATACGCACACTGGGAGCTGAGGCTCAGAGGCCTCTTAGCTGTCCAGGGAAGGACAGGTGGCCATGACCATCCCTTGGTTGCTGGCCTAGGGGAGGCAGGGGAGTACACTGGTTAGGAGCCAGGGCCCTGGGGTCAGATGACTAGGGTGGCATTTCTATTACACTGCATCTGTGAGACTTGGCAAGTCACTTGAGCTCTCTGGACCAAAGTGTTCTCACTGCAACAAGGTGCTGCCCAACAATGCCAATCCCTGGGGTGTGGTAGGGTTACAATAAATGTCTTAATGCATGCAAGGGATTGGGAGGTGGGCCCGGCACATAGTGTGCCACCAGTGAATGGCAGCTTTTGTCACAGTCCTCCTTCAGTCAGCCCATGAATAGAGAGTGTAGATGGTAGTCCAGACCCTGAGCTACACCCTCACTGAGGAGAAGTGCCCAGGCTGCTGAAGAGAGGAAGCATGGATGGCAGGAACAGAAGAGAAGGGCACAGCATTAGGAGCTGCTTACCGGGTGCACACAGGACACTAGGGGGAAGGGAGATTGCTCTGGCTTGGACATTAGGTGGGTGCAGCCAGGGGAGAGCATGGAGGTGGCTTTGCAAGGCTTGGGGCTGCAGTCATGGGGTGGAGGAAAGGAGCTGGTGGAGGGCACCAAGGGAACAGGCAGGAGGCAGGAACCAGAAGCATCCTGGGCCTGGGCTGCATGGTGGTGTGGCCAAGCTTTTGCACCCGTAGGACTGAGTTAACCTTCAAGCTAGGAGTTGGCTAATAGGAGCCTCAGCCCCACCACTGACTGACCGTGTCCTCAGCATCCCCCCCCGCATGTCCCATGAGGGCTGTCAGCCAGGCCGCAGCGTCCTTTGAGAGTGCAAGGCCACAGCGCATACACCTGGTGGGGTGGCCTCGTGCCAGGGGTCCGCTGCTGTGACTCTAGCTCTTAGGTGTGGGGGTGGCCACCAGCCTCATGTCCAGCACCTTGGAGGCCCCCGAGGGGCTGCTGCTAGAGCCAGAGGCACCACCGAGTGTTCCTGGAATAGTGACTTGGGACCATACTAGCATCCGACCCAGATGTGAGCTTCCTTCCGCAGGTCTGGAGCCCCGTGCGGGGCGGGCCTCTGTCCGTGAGCGCCCGCACCCTTCCCTGGCGTGAGGGTATGTGCCTTTGGACTACATCGTGGAAGCCAGCACCATGCAGTCCATGGGCATATACACTTGCCTCAAGGCCTATGTCGTCCGTCGAGGAGCACAGGAGCTGCCACTGCTGCCATCGGGAGGATGAGGACCTGGGTGGAAAGGCAGCAGGATGGGCGGGACAGGCTGAGCTGGCCACACCCCAGCACTCAAACCCTCTGACCCCCATCTGCTTTCTCCCAGGGCTACATTGGAATCCCAGGGCTCTTCGGCCTGCCAGGGTCCGATGGAGAGCGGGTAAGCACGCCTCTTGGGCTACTCGCCCTGCCCTCCAGCCCCTGCCAATGTACAGCAGAGCCCTCTAGGCACCAGCCCTGGAAGTCACAGGATCTGTGCTGGAGGAGGCACTCGGGTGGAGTAGGGTGCAGGTTAGGGTGCGTGTATTTCAGGATTAGGGAATGGCGTGTGCAAAGTCAGAGGCATCTAACAACTTGGCAAGCCCAGCCATCAACCTGGTCAGAGCCCCATGTGAGAAGGTGAGTGAGGACAGGAGGCTGTAGGGGCCCTGGATGGGCAAGGTCACACAGTACTTAGGATGGAGGTGAGGAAGGGGACGCTATCTGCGAGTCTCCCAAGAGTTTCCAGCAAATGAGAAATGGGCCAGACACATTCTGGATCAGAGCTCTGTGAACTACGGCCAGTGGTCTGTTTTATAAATAAAGTTTTATTGAGCGTGGCCATGTGCATTTGCTTGCTATGCTTCCTGACTGCCGTTTCATCCCAGTGGCAGAGCTGAGCAGCTGTGACACAGACCAGATGGCCTCGCAGAGCCAAACGCAGTCACTGCCTGCCTCTGCACAAAACGGCTGCTCGTCCCTGGCTGAGCTAGCTCAGTCTGTTTACTTGGGTGACATGAGACTGGGATGGGGTGGGGGAGACAGGAAGACCTGGTTTCCAGGGACAGGATGGCACTGTCTGCACCTGGGGAAGGAGCAGGGACAACTGAGGGCATGGAGACGGGTAAGCTGTGCGGAGACTGGGGTCAGCTCTTGAGGAAGCTGGTGAGCCTGACTTAGCAGTGGGCAGGGGTGCAGCTTCACCGCCATGCCCTGTCCTTCCAACCTGAGGGTCTAAGTCAGAGGATCTGAGGAAGGGACAGGAGCTGCCCACGGGCCCTGGCCCAACTTGAATGTCTGTGAAGGGCCCCTGGGGGAGACACTCCCAGCCTGAACCTGTACCTGGGAGCTCGGTGTGTGACAGTAGGCTGGGGATAGAGTTTCTTAGGAGACCCAGATAAGGGGCACTTTAAGCACCTGCTGAATACTGGGGACCCCAGCTGCTTTCTTTAGCCGTTTCCCAACTGGGGTCCAGCAGCCCCTGAACCCAGGTCATCAATCTGATGGGCACATAATTAGTGCCTCTAACTACATTGCAGGTACCCCAGGCCTACTCCGACCTCCTGCTGGTGGGGCTGATTGCTGATCCCACCGGAGTCCTGGGCTGACCTCTCCTCTTCTTCCCTCACAGGGCCTTCCTGGTGTTCCTGGCAAGAAGGGCAAGATGGGTAGGCCGGTAAAGATTTTCCGTGTCTATTACGCAGACTCTATGGGTGAACCCCGCTTCCCGCTGGCCACACTGCCCTATGTGCCTGCCCAGCTCAGCAGTACCCCCATCTCTGCTCTTCTCTGCATGTGGGGCCACAAGCCCCACCCCAGCAGGATGTAGAGCGGCTGCTGCCTGCGAGAGCTCCCAGGGCCACACTGGCTGGGTCTCCCCTCCCTCCGTGCACTTCTGTCTGGGGCTTCTGTCCAGGATGTCTGTGTCTGTGGCCTGCCTGGGCTGGGGGATCTGGGTCTCCATGTTGTCTTGCTGTGGCCTGGGTTTCACTTGTGCACCCACAAGTCTAGAAGACAGTGGGGTGGGAGGAGGCCACCTGCAGGAGGTGCCCAAGAAGGGTTCAATGGTGACCCCACCCCACCAGCTTGCTCTTTGCTTCTCCACTTGGTAGGAGACTTACTTGTTTGTTTGGGCTTCTACAGTGTGTAAAGCAAAGCCAGGAGTCGGGAGAATAGGTAACCTGTCCAGGATTTTGTACAGAGCCAGGACTCCAACCTAGAGGGCTTGTCTCCAAGGTCCCTGACCTCCATGGTTGTGTGATGCAGCCCCTTAGGGTCACTAGTTGGTGCTCATATTGTAAAAGCAGAGTTCCTAGAATCTTCACCTGGTAGGAAGGTTATTGATTCTGACTGTCTCACTCTTCAGAAGGAGACACTGAGGCTCTGAGAGCCAGCGTGATGGGCCCAGTTACCTATGTGGGGGTGCAGAGCCAGGGCTGTCCCTCTGGCATCTTTCTGGAAGGCCCGATGCTGTTGCATGGCTCAGGCTCTCTGCCACTCCCCTGCACGTTCTGTCTGGACTTAGAAAACCCAGTAGCCTAGCCCTGGGCGTCCTGTAGTGGGTGAGAAGCTGCGGTGGGGAGCTTGGGTCCAGACAGGGCCGGAGCCTTTGGGTGCTCAGAGGAGGCTCACTGTGGTGCTGTGGTTGGTGGCAGTTGTCATCTGTGATGCTGTGGCTGGCGGCCTATTATTACCCTTGCAGGGGATAGAACAGAGCCCTTCAGGGGCCAAGGGGTGGTGCAAGGAAAAACAGGGTCCAACTTCCTCCTCCAGGGCAGACAGAGGGTCCCTACCAGCAGACGCAGACCTCTCTGTGGCCTGACAGCTGCTCTGCGCTCTGGCATATGCCTGCTACAGACTTGGGCAGGGAGCAGGCCCTGCCATTCTGAGCTCAGTCTGCCCCCAAGCCAGGCGGCTCTTGGCTAGGAGATTCCTTCACTCAGTGGCTACTCATCGCATGCCTGCTGTGAGCTGAGCATTGTGCGATGGACTTCCTGGCCCCGTGGGGCCGATGGACAGACATCAGACAGAGAAATGGAAGGAAGAACGTTGGGTAGTGCAGAGTGGCAGGAGAGCACGCACTCACCGGACAGCGAGTGCCTGGGGTGTGCTGTTGGAGAAGCTGGTCTGGGGCAGCCTCCTGCTCCATGAGAAGGTGGAATGATGACAGGATGGGGCCACATGGTTCCCACGGAGGAACGTTCCAGGTCTAGGTAATACCGGGTGCAGAGGCCCTGGGGCAGGAATGTGTGTGGTTCAAACTAAGTTCGTCTGAGACATGGTGACAGTATGTCTAGCTTAGAGATGCTGCCTGTGGCTGAGTGGCTGAGGGCTCTCTGTGCTGTGCCTGGGGCCAGTGGCTCACCTTCTTGGGTCTGTTTCCTGCAGTTCAAGTTGCAGGGAGATGCTGTGGCTGGACGCTGTCCATCACCCAGTCGGCCTTCCCCACTGCCTGTAGGGACTTGTTCAGATTGTCCTGGGTGCCCTACCCAGTGGCCAGCTGGGACCAGGGTGAGAGAGGCTAATGGCTGGGCCTCAGTCCTATGCCTCTTGAGAGTCAGAGCTGGATCAGAACCTGGGCCATGCTCTCCTTGTCTGCCAAGAGGCTGCCCAGAGCATGACTTTCAGACTTCCTGGAGTAGGAAGAGGCCAGGTCTGGGGATCCCTGGCCATGTTAGAGCTGAAGGAAGAGGCCAAGGGAGATAGAACATGGGAATCTTAATGATGGCCTGACCCAGCCTTGGTCACACAGATGAGCAGATAGCCCAGAGAGGACCAGTAACCTGCCCAAGGTTATGCAGCCCATGGGTGGCAGAACCAGAATCCCTGCTGACAAGCACCCTTCTCCCTTCTTCTCTTCAGCCTCTAAGTGAAAACTTAGCCTGGGTCTCTCCTTCCATCCTCACACCAATGGGAAAGAGAACAGTGGAGCAGTTTGCAAGGAGGGCTCTGGGCAGAGGCTGTCACCAGCTGGGTTGGAGCTGAAGGCTTTCTCTGGCTCTGTCCTGGCTTATTGGGGGCCTGCCTCTGGGTCAGCTCCAGCAGAGGTCCCACTCAGGGGCTGGGAAGGTGTGCAGTGCTCCCCCGGTGCCTTGCTTGCACGTGCTCTGTCACCGAGTGTGCCAGGACGCTGGTGATCAGCTGCTGCTCGGAGCGGTGCTCAGGCCCTACTATGCCACCATGGCCAGCATTAGGCACAACCTGGGCTCACACCCTCAAGCCAGAGTGGACAGGCCAGGCCTGCTACAGCTGCCTTGTGGTATGGCTCAGGGACATTGGGCCTCCTGGGGACACAGCTGCCTGGGGTGGGGAGAGAGCTAAGCGTCCTCACAAGCCCTTGGCTCTTTCCAGTTCTCTGGGGAGCTGGAAGCCAAGTTACAGAGGACTCGCCCTTGTGCATGGGGAAACTGAGACTGATAAGACTTACTCTAGAGACCCTGTGAGCTACAGTTGTGGCCTCCAGAGCCATCCCAGGACTGTTGATGACCCTGGGTGACCCTGTGTTGATGACCCTGTGAACCCTCTGCCTGCCTCCTCCTTGTTCTCTTGCCGACACTATTAAGAGCAGGGTGAAAAGCATCTCCAGGGTCTTCCCACACCAGTATGTGGGCTGAGCACCCCTTTTGGTGACAAATGCAGGCTTCTTTTACTGCAGTAGAAAGGGTGAGGCAGGAGCTTCCAGACTTGGGGAATTTGCACCTTGTCAGGAGATCTGCAGTCTTTCTCTGGGCTTCTCTCAGAGGACTGCAGCCTGCCTGGGTTGGGATCACACCTCTGCCATTGCATGGCTGTGCCTTTGGGCAGGTCCCTTAACCTCTCCTGGTCTTGCTTCATCATCTGGGCCCACTGGGCATGGGGGCGCATACCTGTAACCCTTGCAGGGGGAGCAGCTCATGTTGGAGGCCAGTTTGGACCACATGGTGAGTGTAGGCCAGCCTAAACTTCATAGCAGGATCCTGTCTTAAAAAAAATACAGAGGTCAACAGTAGGAGCCACCACCTGGGACTGCTGGGAGGTCATGCTGTTGTCACCACTCACTGGCTGTCCTCAGGCTGCATTAGTCTGCAGGAGTGACTCCCTCTAGGCTAGGACACAGACCTGTGTGTTTGAGGCATCTGCCTCCTGCTTCTGCTCTGCAGCTTCCCGTTGCTGCCATCTGTGATGGGCCATGAGTCCCATCTATGGTGTTTTCCCTGGCAGTGAAGACAAAACTGAGGTTCTGAGAGGTCCTGGATAGTGGAGCCAGGGCTGACACAGGGAGGTGACCTGGCAGCTGGGTCACGGGTGTGTGTGTGTGTGTGTGTGTGTGGAAGCAGCCCGGAGCCACCTCCAAATGCAAAGCCAAGACCAGGAGCTTAGCTCAGTGGCACAGTGCCTGTCAGGCGAGTGTGAGGTCCTGAGTTCTATTCAAGGAAAACACACACACATACCCAATGCAAAGCCGAGTATCTCAGACCCACCTGGTACTGCTGGTGGGAATTCCCTGGGCCACGCAGCCAGGACACATTGAAGGGGGCTTGTCTAGGATGGGTGGCATCTCGTGCCTGGGGGAAGGGTCCTCTTTCTGCCCAGCCTTTCTAGGGATCAGGCCAAGGTGGAAGGAGCTTTAGAGACCATCCTCAAGCTGCATAAGACAGAGGGTACAGAGAGGATCTGTGTACATGGGCAGCCCAACGAGTTGGGGAAGCCTCATTGTGCCTAGACATGGGGCTGCGGGAGCCATAGGGCCTCTAAAGTTCTGTGCCTTGTGGGCTGGGGGAGTCAGCCGCTGCCTGGCAGCATAGCCCTCTTTGTTCCCTAAGGGGCTACCTTCTTCTCCTGCCCTGCCCCACTGCTGCAGCCTCCAAAGACCAGGTGGGAGCCCAGTGTCTTCAGAAGATGCCTCTGAGTACTGGTGCCCTGCCCCTGGAGTGGGACAGAAAAGTTTGGCTAAGGGCGGGGCTGGAATGCCCAGCAGAGACTCCTAGAATGCGGGAAGAGCAAGTTTGGCTGAGGTCATGCGTGTCCTGTAGACAGGCAGCGTGCGTGCCGAGCACACGCACATTCACACACACACACGCATGCATCTCTGCCACCCTCTGCTACTGGAGGTACACAGCCTGGCCGCTCCCCTGGGAGCAGGGACCAGGCTCAGCTCTGCCACAGACTTGTTTTATGGCCTTGGCCCAATGACATTTACTCCCTCAGCTTCAATTTCCCCATCTGTTAAATGGAACCAGCGTCCTTTCTTTCAAGGTGACTGTCAAGTACAAGTAAAATTTCACATGAGGCATGACCAGTGTGGTCCAAATCCCTTCACTGTATATCCTCTTTGCCTCCTCCTGGCTGAACAAAGCCACATGGCCTTGTGGTGAACCAGTTGGCCCCTGCCCTCTGCCCATGAGGGCATCCTGGGGGAGGCCAGATGTGTGCGTGGCTAGTTTCCCTTTTGTCTTGTGGCTTAGTCATGGAGTTGAAACTACACTGTGTCCTCCGCTAGTGCTGAAGCCAAAAACAAGGTTGTCCGGGTGGGGGCATCTGTATGGTCCTCATGGTCACAGGAACATATGCTCTGTGTTTTTATTACATTTCCCTGGGAAAAGCAATGATTTGAGTCTGAGGAGGGGGAAGAACAGATCCCCCCAGCTCCAGGCTGGAGGACTCTTCTTTCCCTTTGAAGTAGGAATGGGCCCCTGGAGGTGTCTGCGCAGCTGATGTTTTTCCAGCTGTCAGTCTCCCGGCAAGTGTGGGATGGGCTCCATAGTAGGACGGCTGAGAGCCTCCACTGCCAGGGCTCACCTGTGCAGGCGTGACCTTGCGAGGCTTGCCCCCAGCCCTTGCACGGCCTCCTTGTACCGTAAGACAGGATCGTGACATCACAGGCTGGCTTTTGAAGGCACGTGGCAGTCTCAAACCTGAGCTGGGAAATGCCAGTGGGGAAGCTGGGACCTGTGGTGAAGAAAATGTCCTTTAAAACCTTTGGCCAGCCGGCATCTGGTGCAGGCCTAGATCTGTCCAGCTTCCCGATCTGTTCATGTCCTTCCCACTTCATGGCGAGCAGGTCCCAGATTTGGGGGTAGCATCTAGCCCCTTTGCTTTTTCAGACTTGAGTAGGAAGGAGAGGGCTGCCTGGTCCTTTCCCCGCCACAGTGACCTCACACACCCAGTGCAGTGTTTGTCAATGGCAGGGGGTGATCTCAGGACCCCACTATTTCCCAGATCCAAGCAGTGAGACCGCTCAGATACTGTTCTTGTATACCCTAGGATCAAAGCCACCTGCAGCCATGAACACTAACCTCTCTCCTATACACAGGGGTTCCCTGGAGACTTTGGGGAAAGAGGCCCACCAGGACTGGATGGAAACCCTGTAAGTACTTCCTGTGTTTGGACACAGGAGTTGAGATTCAGAGTGAGCCCAAAGCACAACTTTGGGTTCAGACAGACCTGGGTTAAATCCCAATCTGTGACCTATTAGCTGGGCACCCTCCAAATTACCTGACACTGACACACCCTTCCCCACCTCAGTCCCAGGAGAGTCCCCAGCTCGCGCAGCCCCTGGACCCAAGCCCTAGGCTGTACCTGGCCCTTAGGGATGGGGCAAGGTAGGGTGACCGTCTGCTGGAGAGGACCCAGCTGCACCATGTAGCAAGGCATCCACGATATTTATGGGAAAGCAAACAGTCAGTCTGCAGGCCCTGTGTGGGCAGCAGCCGAACACCAGAGAAATCTCCACAGCGAGCATGTTTACAGAGTCTGTCAGGAATCCCAGGCCCAAGCTCTCCTGCTGAGGAACCAGGTCAGCCTGCCCTGGGGAGCTGAGTTTGCATTCCCTTCCTGCCCAGGCTCCAGGCTATGGGGAAGAAAAGTCATCCTTGGGCTGGGGGTAGGAGTGGGGGTATGGAACCCGCCCAGAGCTCTCTGGAACACTTGCCATGGTCCCCTGTCGCTTTCTGGGACTTCCAGCCCGAGCAGCTTGTGTCCAGCTGTGTCTCTGCAGAAGTGGTGGCTGCATCCACAGTCAGCGTGCCAGTGTTGACTGAACTCTATAAATTTTCTCCAACCCTGACCCTGCCAGTTCTGTGGGGTCCACGCCTTGACGTCAGTCTAGACGCAAGGGTTTGAGTCCTGCTATACCACCTGTCAGGCTCACCTCTGAGCCTCAGTTTCCCTTTCTGTAGATTGGGGATCAGAATGCCCACTTCAGGAGCTATTTCTGGTGTAGGCTGAGGGTAGGGAAGACGGTCCACACGCCACCAGTCTCCTGTGGATGGAGGCTGGAGGACACCAGGGGCAGTGGGGAGGTGGCACAGCCGCCTTCCCAGTCTGCTGCACAAGACCCAAGGAAAGGGAGGAGGAGGGGCAGGGAAGTCTCCCAGGGATAGCACACCAGATTTGGGATGAAGGAAGAGAGAGGGAACGTGCTGGCAGAAGAAAGAGCATCAGCGACACAGTGGTGAGGGGCTAGGGTCATTCACCACGCAGCACTCACCAGGTCAGCTGTTGTGTTTGGACAAGACCTTTCTGGAAGTTTCCTTGGGGAGAACAGGGTCCTGGTGTCTGGCCCCAGCTCTGTCACAGTGTGACCGTGAGACCTTGGATGTGGCGTTTCCTGTTGTTGAGCCTCAGCGTCCTCATTTTTCGAGGCCAGGGCTGCGTCTTACTCTTGTCTTCCTGTTGGTGGCATTCATGATGGCAGCCCTCAGAGCACCCCCACTGCAGCAGCTGAGCGCATGTAGGCATTTCTCATCCTTCATTGCTTTCCAGAGCCCCGTCTTTATTCACGACCTGAGTCAAAGCCCTCCATTCGTCTTTTCCGGGGTGATCAAAGATCCTTTTGTACGGCTGTGCTGTCAAAGGTCGTAGGGCAGGTCACACATGTAATGCGCGTCTGCAGGGCCCCACTGCAGTTCTGCCCCTACTCTAGCTGTGGAAGATGTTCCGTGCGGGACTCCAGCTGCCCATCATACAGATGTGGACAGCTGATGGCAGAGGGGCGAGGAGGGGTCATGTTCAAATGCCATGGTATGGGAGAGCCCACGGTCAGGAAAAGGGGCGCTCTTCCAAAGGTTCCACCAGGTGCCCTGAGAGGGTGGTGTGAGGGAGCCAAGGAGGGAGAAGAGTGAGTAATTGCCTTGCTGTCTGTGTTTGCAGGGAGATCTGGGCCTGCCAGGACCCCCAGGAGTCCCGGGCCTCCTTGTAAGTACACAGATGCCCCAGGGTTGATGGGGGGGCAGGTAATAGGCCTTGCTGGGGGGCATTGGAAGGGCTCCTTGGCTGCCAAACCCCAAGAGGGGACGGAAGAGCAGGAAGGACAGCCTAGGCAGGAAACCAAGGCAGGAGAGCCCGGCTGCGCGCTCTCAGTTAGTGGCCTGCCGTCTCTGGGCCTGCTCATTAGTTAAATGAAGCTGAGTGGCAATGGGCTTTTTGCATGTGCTGCCTGCTCCCCACTTTGCAGGGAGGCCTGGATGGGAGAGGGGGCCGTTCCGTGGTGCAGGGGCTCAGGTCCAGGAGGAGGAGGAGGGTAGCAGAGGGCTGAGGCTGCACCGCACCGCCCAGTGTTCCTTACCCTTTCCCCCAAGTACTTACTTTGAAGCCAGGTTGCCTGAACTCGAGCCACAGCTCTCCTGCATCCTCGCTGTGCGACCTGGGCTGGGTCCCTTGCTCTCTTGGAGCCTTAATTCCTCTTCCCTAGAATGGAGGTGAGAGTAGACGCCTCTTGGATTCCTGGTTGTGAGGGTCCACAGAGGCCTCACGTGGCACTTGGCACGTGAGCTAATGCTCAGTGAGTAGAAAATTAGTGAGCAATCATGGACTCTTAGTAGTAGACAATACTGTGATACTAGTGATTACCACTGAAAAGCCCTGGGCCTGAGGGCCCAGTACCTGGGGAGGCTAGAGGAGGCCAAGCCCCTGGCTACTTCTGGGCTGGGAAGGCGTGAGGGGTGGCTCAGTTAGGACATGGCAGATTTACTGTGGGGCCTGTAGACGGAGGCTTGACCTTGGGGTGGGCCCAAGGGCCTGAGGGAGGCCAGAGCCTGCAAATGACTCTGGAGTAGCCATCTGTCCCTGCTCCAGTTAGGGGCGCAGAGCCAGGTGAGATGGGGCACAAGGTCAGGTCCACTCATGGCTCTGTGAGCGTCACCAATGGCCACTTCTCTGAGCCTTGGGGACTCCACATGTTCCTGTCTAGGAGCACAGAAACATGCAGTCCAGTCTGGTGGCTAAAAAACCAGCCCAAGGAAGACCATTTGGGTTCTAATTCCAGCTCTGTACTCACTCAATTGCAACCTTGGGCAAATCCTTTAAACTTTCCTGTGCCTCAGTTTCTTCATCTGTAAAATGGGGTAATTTTCACGCTTAACTCAGAAGATTGTGAGGTTTTAAATAAACTAATACATGCTATGTCCTAGTGCATGGTCCTAGGACATAGTAACAGCCATTGGTGGTATTGTTATATTACATACACAGGTGTGCATCTGCACAGGTGGCCTTTTTATACCAGGTAGTAGCTGTCTGGATTGTTGCACTGAGAAACATTTCAGAGTCACATTAGAATTCAGTGGGAGACAGTGCTTCAATCGATTAGTGATGTCCACCTGGAGACATGATGTCGGCTGCAGATGGGGGAAGTGCTAATACGTGAATCACAGTTTGTGGGCCCTGATGTCCACTCAGTAGGACTTTGCTGAGCACCTTTTCTGGCACACAGTGCTGAGCTAGATGTTTTGGAAAAAGTCATGTCTGCCACGTGCTTTTCCAGTTGGAGAACTCTCTGGACGTCTGTTAGTTCACTTTCCTCTAAGCCCGGCAGGAATCCTTCCTGGGGCATCCTGGTCATATGGTCATTACGTTCCAGCTTGAACGCCTCTGGCGTTAGAAGTCCTTCCCTCTCTGGGAACTGGTCCATCCTAACAGAGCCCTCATTGTCCAGGGTTCCTGTCCTTGAGCCCAAGTCGTCCTCCCGTGGGAGGCTGACCCAGGGTAGGGTGCTCCCGTCTGCTCTCCCCAAGGCTCCTTCCCCAGGCGAAACAATCCTGACCTCTAGAGCTTCTCCAAAGGGATGTTTACATCTCCTGGCTGTCATCCTTCATGCATGTTCCCATTTGTCTTGTCCCTGTGTCTACTAGGTTGGCTCCTGAGAGAGGTAACAGTGTTTTTGGCTGAATAAATGCATGCAGATCTTGGAGACGCACATGATGCCACCCCAGCCACCCACCGGTCCCCTTGATTTGTGACAAATCTTGTGCTTACCTCTGGTCTTCATGGTCAGGGTAGCCAGGTAAAATATGAGATCCCAACTTACATTTGAATGCCAGATCAAATACCTAGCACTCATTTATTCTAAAATAGCATTTTTTTTTTTTTTTTGTCTTTTTGAGACAGGGTCTCACTATGCAGTTCAGGCTGGCCTTAAGCTCACTTTGTAGCTCAGGCTGGTCTCGAACTCACAAAAGCATTTTTTTTTTTTTTTTAAATCATATTGAGGTATAGGTATCTTGTCCATTTGTAAACTGACAGCCCTATTCTTGTGTCTCAGGAGAGTCCCATTTGGCAGATGGGGAGACTGAAGCCTCTCTCTAAGGTCACACAGAGGGCAGGAGAGGGCAGAGGCATGGTTGGAGGCCAGGGGTCCCAACTCCTAGGCCAGAGCTTCTTACTGTCCCCTCCGGGCATTCCTACCTTTCTCAGAGCCTTCCAAAGAGCTACCCACCTCGTTGCTTGCTGCTTCCTGCCCTGCATCTTTCCTGGGCCATGTCAGCCTTCTTTCCTGTTTTAGATTCCCTTCACTGCCAAAGTGAACTTCCAATTTGTCCTTGCTTCTGGGGGTCCCAGGGCAGGCCCTGAGGCACTGCTGTGCCCCACAGCAATTCTCCCCTTCCCTTGCATCTTGAGAAACAGCAGCTTCTGTGCCTGGGGAGAAATTTTGCCTCCTCAGAGAGTTAGAAAAGAAAGAAATTTTCTATGCCAGAGTTATAGAGGAAGAGGCACCATGAGTCACCTGTGGTTTTCCAAAGGATGTGGGATTTTAGCTGAGCAGTGGGGATTCTGCATATTGATCATCATTCTAGCGGCAGTGTGCGTTGACTCAGTGCCTCCTGTCCAGTTGGCTGGAGCAATTTGCATGCAGACGGAAGCTAGGACTTCCCGTCCCTCGAGTCCTTATGGCAGCAAGGAAGGGCGAGAGAGGACAAGCTAACATTTACAGAGCGTCTGATGCTCTGTGTGTGCTGTGCACGTGCTAGACTCTGGGAGCCTCAGGGTGCCTTGGGTCAGCAGCTAGGCAGTGGACACATCCAGCTTATAACTGAGGTCCAATGGTCCGCAGCCCAAGAAGCTGCCAGGAGCTCCCACAGCCCCTGAGGTGAGTGCCCAAAAGCAGCCCCTTTGAGTAATGGAAACTATTTGGCACAAGAAAGCTGTGTCGATTCCAAAATCTGCTCAACAAAGACAGTTTCTGTCTTTTTTTTTGATTCAGAGTGATACAGAAGGAATTAAGAACGTGTCATCCAGCCAGCAGCCCAGCATATGGGGCTCTGTGGATCGGTCCACTGTATTCTTTCCCTGAATGACCACCTGTCTGGCTCTGTTTCCCTGCCTCTAAAGCAGGGTCGGAACGGCCCACTCACCGTCACTCAGCAAGCCCTCATGTGATGCCCCCGTGCTTGGCATGGGACTGTCACCACTGCCCTGGGACAGCAGGGGAGAGGAGTGCCATTTTGCAGCGATATAAACTGAGGCTCAGAGAGATAAGGCACCTGCCTAAGGACACATAGCGCCAGCCCATCTTCAGAGCCCAAGCTCTCCCCTGCTGCCCCATGTCACCAGCTCTGTGAGACATATGGGGGCCTGGGTTGGGACAGCTCCAGGGAGGGGAGGGAGCTTAGTAAGACACTGCAGGAGCTAAGGGGAGGCCACAGTCTGTAGGTCCTGGTCCTTACCTCAGACACTCCATAGTACTGGCCAGAGGTGTGACCTTCCAAGGCAGGTCTCAGAGGGGCTGCAAGCACGTGACCTGCTCTGCTTGGCATGCTATTCAGTAAGCCGCTTGTGGCTGTGCCCCAAGGGAGGTCGCTGGACTGGGCGCCGGCCCTCAGTCAGACGGCAGGTCAGGTGGTGTCCCGGGTGGCACGCACTCCTGAGTCAGTGAGTGCAACTGCCAAAGGTGCGGGCTCCAGGCCCAACAGCAGGGCTGCAGCAAGGGCCCTGGAGCAGAGAGCTACGCGGGCCCTGACTGTGAAGGGCCCAAGTGCACGGACATGTCAAGAGGCCAGGCAGGGGCCAGCATGCACGAGTAACCTGGTACCTGTCAGTGGCCGAGGAGGTCACCAAAGAGGAGCAGCGAGGCAGGAAGGTGGGACAGGTGGGAGGGAGGAGAGTGGGAGGCGGGTGTCCTGCCCCTGCCTGCTCCTCATTACTGAATCTTGAGCAGGTGATTTGGCCTCTCTCTAAGCTTCAGTGTCCTCATCAGAAAGGTGAGCTAGGTCTTTGGTGCTACTGGTTCCATGCAGTCACCTAGAGCAGCGGCCGAATGTCCAAACTGCCAGCTGTGCTCAGAGGAGCACTGTGCTGCTGAAGACCTCCCCTAGCTGCTGCTGAGAAGGCGGCCCACAGCTGAGACCCCTGCGTGGCTCAGGTGTGGCTGGTGGCGGTCTTGGTGGCCTCACAAGCTGAAAGGGGAGTTCAGCCCAGGGTCAGGGAATGGGAGGCAGGATCCAAGTCCCTGCTCATTGTTGCTGTGGGGAGCCAACAGTCCAGGAGAGTCCGGCCAGCCATGCTGAGTGCAGTAACCTGGGGCTTCCTGTGTTCCAGCCACCTGGGGTGTGTGTGTGTGTGTGTGTGTGTGTGTGTGTGTGTTACTGGGGACTGAACCGAGGTATATCTCCAGCCCTTTTCATTTTTTATTTTGAGACAGAATCTTGATGAGTCACTAAGTTCCCCAGGCTGCCCTTGAACTTGCCTCAGCCTCTCAGAGTATTGTTACTAGAGGCCTGTGCTGCCACCCTGGCTTCTCCCCCTGGTTTTTTAGGCAAGTCTGGGGTCCCAGTGACATGGAAACAACATGCTGTGACCTGCCATGGTCTCCCTGGGCGCCCTATGGCCAGGCCCCCTCACTATGGATTTCTTCCCCATCGAGTTTGAACACCCACACCAGGGCCTATCCCCACCACACACAGACCTCTTGGAGGTGGTGGGGACCGCTGCGGGCCATCATCCTCCCCTCTCTGGGACAGTAATCTGCCCTCTCCACTCCTTTCTCACTCCTGGGTCTCATCAAACGTGATTTCAGAACTATCTAGTTGCTCTGGAGATAAGAGGCTGCAGGACTCCCAGCTCTGCCTGCCTCTGGGATGCTGCCACAGCCCTAATCCCAATACCTCCAGGTCTTTCTGTGCAATGGGCAGAGCAGAGCAGATCTCTAAGGGCTGTAGCATGGGGCACCTGCGCTGAGGCACAGGAAGGGCTTGGGTGCTCAGTCCCAGTTTCCAGGTTACCAGCGTGTGGTGGAGGCTTTGCTTTCTGAGTGCTGGCTGAAAGCAAATTTATTAACAAAGGCTGATTCACTAGGTGTTGTTGAGCCCAGGTCAGCAGGAATCCTGGAGTCCAGAGAGGGTGAATGTTGGCCAAGGTGGAAGCCGGCCCTGTAGGACCAGTGTCACCCCAGTGCTCCGGGCTGGGAGATGTGCCCTGCGACTGTCTGTCCTTGGGAATGTCCACTGCACAGGCCCTTCTGGGTCCCCCGGACTATGACTGCTGCCTTCCACCTGGACTCCCCTCAAGAGCTCCAGCTTTCTTCCATGGGAGCTTGAGTCTGTCCCGAAGCCTGCCTCCCCAGGTAGCCTTTGCCCCAGTACTTCAGAGCAGCACCCCAGCCTCAGGGCCCTCACCAGGGACCTCCCAGGAGCCTGAGCTGGGGTCCAGAGAGGTCGGGCATGCAGGCTGGGGCCGCAAAGCCGCCAGACTCGACTCAGCTAGCTAGCTCCGGGAGTGCCACCAGGGTTTCCAGGCTTTCTGTTCCTCTGCCTTTGCTTTGCTGTGTGACCATGGCTGTGAAGACAGCCCGGGACTCGAGGGAGAGGGTGGGCTGGTGAGGAGGAGACAGAGCTGCTCTGCTCTAAACCAGCTTCTTGTTCTTTTTGTGTTTTTAGTTCTGCGTCTGATGTCAGGGATTAAACGTAGGGCCTATGCACTGAACTATAATCCTGGCTGATTTTATTTTAGTTCATTTCATTTCATTTTATTTTATGCTTTGTTTATTTGAGATATGGTCTCATTTAGTTTCCTAGGCTGGGCTCAAACTTGAGATCCTCCTGCCTCAGCCTCCCAGAGTGCTGTGATCACAGGTCTGTGTCATCATGCCCAGCTGACACAGGTGTCTCATGCCTGCAGGCCTTGTGCAGCCTCCACAGTGCCAGTAGCAGTCCTCTGGCTGTGACAACCAAAAATGCCTTTGCCAAGTAGCCTCACCTGCTAGATCAATTACTCCTCCAAATAGCACTAAGAGGTACATCATATTGTTGCTCCCCATTTGTTATTGGGGAAACTGAGGCACAGAAAGCATTCCCAAGGGTGAATGTGGTCCGATTCTAGTATCATTGCTGCCCTTACCCTTGTGGGTGCTGGGTTTCCCATGTCTAAGAGCCCCACTGCTCCCATCTTGGGTGGCCTGATGGGACCTCAACTCATGGCCCAGGACAAAGCAGCTGACCTCAGCATCTCACTGGGGCAGTGACCAGTACTGAGGATTTTGGGATGGGCAGCCCCTCTCTGCTTGCTGTCCTGCCAAGGGCATGTTTGGGTGCAAGGTTTGGAGGAGCAGGAGAGGCCCTGTCACCTAGCCAAGCCCTGGCTATGCTTTACGTAGTTCTCACAGCACTGTAGGGGTAGGGTCATTGAACCCATTAGGTAGAGGTGAAGGTTGAGGTGAGAAGCCCTGAGACCCCTAGCAGGAAAGGTACAGAAGTCACCAATATCGAATAAGAAACTCTGCTGCAGGAGGGGCACCAGAGCAGATGTGGGGCAGGGTCTGCACAAGGATGCCAGCACTTACTCCATTCCACGATCAGGAACAGGAGGCGCCTTGAGAATGCAGCCCCTACTCAGGCCAGCCTCCTGGGGCCGCCCTCACGAAGCCTTCCTCCTTTTCTTTTCCCAGGGCGACATGGGAGCATTGGGTCCTATTGGCTACCCAGGACCCAAGGGCATGAAGGTAAAGAGGGGCTTGCCTCGGGTTAGGGCTCCTGGTGCCCCCAAGGCAGCATGTCACCTCCCCACCCCCCATGGTGTAGGTGAGAGAGGCCAAGGGTCTCTAAGATGCTGCCCAGAAACTGATCCAAGAACCAGCTGCCACCTGAATGTCAGCTGTCTGTACGGTCCACCAATCCCAGAGCTGAGTGCGATTCTGTCCTGGTTGTGGACCTGGCTCCCTGGAAGTTCTAGGGGCGCAATCACTGGGGCCATCAGAGCCAACATGACGGACAGCGAATTCGGAGCAGCTGGGAGGGGGCAGGTGGAGCCAGGCTAGCACTGCCTGGGCCGGCTCCGGGAATGGGAATGGTCCGGTCTGGCTGCTCCCTGCCCAACAATGGCTCCTTCCTCTTCTGGCTGCCGTTCTGGTTCGCCCCTCACCCTGCCTCACCTCAGCTCGCTTGCGCAGGACGGCCCTTGGGGTGGGGATCGAGCTCCGGGTCTGCCAGGCACTGATTCCAGGCCTCTTCTTGCAGGGACTGATGGGCAGCGTGGGGGAGCCCGGACTGAAAGGTGATAAGGTGATCGGAATACTGCCTCATTGCTCCGGGGTTTGTCTGCATGCCGCGCCTCTCCGCCTGGAGGCTGCCGCTGACTGCTGGCCAGGTCCACCTCCCTGAGCCGCACCCCGCGCCGCCCCTGAGCCGCACCCCGCGCCGCCCGAGCCGCACCCCGCGCCGCCCCTGAGCCGCACCCCGCGCCGCCCCTGAGCCGCACCCCGCGCCGCCCCTGAGCCGCACCCCGCGCCGCCCCTGAGCCGCCCCCCGCGCCGCCCCTGTGCCGCACTCCACGCCGCCCCTGTGCCGCACCCCACACTGCCCCCTGATCTGCACTCCTGCTTCTGCTGGTCCCTCTGGGCAGGGCTCAGTGCATGCTCCTGGGGCCTGAAGACCTTGACCCATAGGGTCCAAGGGGCTGTTGGGAGTAAGTCAAGGCAGGGCTTCCAGTCTGCAGAGTAGGCTTGAAGGGCACAGCCCTGGAACATTGGAGGGAACAACCCCACTAAACAGCCCGTGGGGAGCTGGGACCCTGGCTGCAGAGACCCGTGGTCTGAAATCCCCAGACTGGCCACTGAGCACTGACCCGCTTCTCTAGCTTCCAGCTGCGGGCAGGTGGGGAGCATCCCCTAAAATTTCACTGTCTTGCCCTGTGCCAAGCCAGAGTGGAAGCAGGGACGTGGGTCCTGGGGGCCAGAGTGGGTCCAAATCTGGCCTGGGTCTGTAGCGTCAGAACCTAGATACAGAGGGGAGTAGCTCTCTTTGTGGTCACCTTCCTGCCCCACTCTTAGACTGGGCAACCCAGGAAGCCCAAGGGATGCGTGAGTGGGCTTGGGCAGCCTTGTGAGTATCCCCTCAGGACTGAGGTCTGTCTTTAGAGGGTTCTGCTCCCCATCTCTGGAGCAGGTGCCCTGTGCACCAGTGTTGCACCCGTGGGTCAGCCTGCACATCCCGGGACTTCCACCATCCAGCAAATGGAGCTCAGAAAGTCTGAGCAGATGAGGCTGGGAGTCGTGCCTGTGCGCCTCACAGCCGGGGAAACTGAAACCCGAAGAGAGGAAGAATTTGTCAAAGCAACTCCGTATTTATCAGAGGAGCCAACTCAGGTCTTAGAGTGGTAGAAAGCCGGAATTTGTGGGTAAACATGGGCCCCTAGCATGTTCTATGCAGCCCAGCCCCAGGTGGCTAGTGGTGCAGCCCCTCCTCCACCTTCTCCCGCATCATCCCTTCCCACAACTAGCAGGCAACCCCTCCCTGCTCAGCTCCACCCAGCTCTGCTCCACTTCCTGCTCAGCCCCTCTCCAGAGGAAAAGGCATCTGGTGGCCAAAGAGTCCCCATGCCTGCTCCTTTATCCTGAGGTTCAAGACTTGGGCGCTGTGGAAAAGTTGAAGCCATGGTCGGGGAAACGAAAGCATAGGCTTGTCCCGGCCCCTGGGCCATCAGGGCCTCTGAACGTGGAAATCCTGGCGTCCGCAGAATCGGCTGCTAAGGGCGCTTCTTGGGACTCCTAGACATACGAAATGCTGGAGAAAGGGAGTGGGGATGATGTCCAGGCACATAGTTTTCAAGAAAATCAAGTCTTTCAGGAGAGGGGAGACTGACCTCTTTTCTGGCCCAGTGGTGGGAAGGGTCTCAGTCTAGGGCTCTGGTCGGCTGCCCACACACATCTCCCCCCTGGCCTGGGAAGAAGGCGCTGGCCCTTCATTCTGTGCCTGCGCCTGCCCGGAAGCCCAGATTTTCCATGACCCTGCCTGGCCTCGGCCCCACTTACAATCCCTTGGCTCTCACCATCGGCGAGGAAGCGCCTTCTGGAACCAGGGCTCCCGCTTGGCCCAGCTCTTTTCAAGTTCACTGTCCTGCGTTCCTAGGTGCCTTTCAAACTTTCCTTTTCTCCCACTTGATATTAAAAAAAAACCAAAAAAACAAAAAAAAAAAAAAAATTAACTCTTTTCCCTCCTTTGGACTTTTTAAAAAAAAAAACAAAACAAAACTCTTCTTGGTTCCCCAAACTCTTGGATGTTATAAAGGACTTTCCAAATTGGAAAAACTAAAGTAAGTTTAAGAAAAATTTTTTTTCTTCAATTGTGGCTTTTATTCTGCCAAGGAAGTTCTCCTGCCGGGGTCAGTGCCATGGCTGTACAACGTGGGCTTTCTAAGATTCCCTATCTTTCCTCCTGCTCCCAGGGCTGGCCGTGGTTTGAGTCCTCAGGCTGTGGTGCAGGGAGGAGAGGGGCGGGGCCCCAGCGGAAGGACCTCTCCTGCAGCCAGTGAGGGATGGCCAGGGAGGGAACAGAGGAGCAAGAGTCCTCAGCCTGGATGATACATTGTCTTAGGGAAGAAACACCTCCTCAGTTCCAGGTTACTTCTGGTTTACACAATCTTAACAGGCGAGGGGCTCAGATGAAAAGTAGGCCATGTGCTGGCCCAGAGGGAGAAACGATGGCCCATAACCCAGTGGTGAGGAGCTCACAGGGCCCACGCAGGTGCTCACGCACCCAGATCTGGGCCGTGGTGCAGGCTGCCCTGGTCCTCGTGAACAGTGCCTGAGGAGGAAGCATTTGTCTCCTCCTGCCTCTGTGTGTGTTGCCTCCCAGTACGGTTCTGGGGGGGTCTTGCGCAGCGCAGTGCCTGTGACCAGCATTTCCCAGCAGCTGTTGGCCAGCTGGCCTAAGGCTAGGGAAGCCAGTACCCCGGGCGCTTGGCAGTTCTGTCACCCCCCTCACAGTCTTCTCTGCTGCTGTGTACCCAGGGCGAGCAGGGCGTCCCAGGCACATCGGGAGAGCCTGGCTTCCAAGGAGACAAGGTAACTGCCGCTTGCTGCCTGCTCTGTGTCCTAGCTTCTTTCCTTCCCATGAGTTGGGTTTCAGTCAGCCCTGTCTTCTTCACCCTTGTCTCTTTGCTGGGTTGTACAATGGCCTACAGTTTCTCTGCCCAGCTCCAGCCTCTCTTTCCCACTGTCTTCCTCATTGCCCCCAAATGGTTCCTCCCAAGGCCCAGCTCTACCTCATGCACACATACCTGGCACCCTGCTGCTCCCGGAGGGAGGGCCTGGATCCCTACCCAGTCAGCAGGTCCCCCCATGCTCTGTGCCCCACCTCCTCACAGACCTGTGCTCCAGCCCTACCATGACCTAGCCCTTTGCACACCCTCCTGCCCACCTGGAACACCTTCCCCACAGGCTGGCTCAGAGGCTACTTATCCTACCTCCTCAGAAAGTGGCCATTTCCCTCTCAGATGTCCTGGACAGTGTATCTGTCACTCAGTGTGGTAACACTAATCTCCCCTATCTTGGGGGACTTGTGCTTAGGCCCCTGTCCTGGAGAGTTCCTGGAGGACAGGGCTTTGGACAGCCTGGCAGAGCTCTGCTCAACATCTTGCACTTCTCCATGAATGCTTGGCCAAAAGGGAAGAGGAGAGGGAAACTGGCCTTACTGAGAGATGCTTCAGGGTGGCCTTGCCCTCCGAGCCCACACATGGCCTGCTTAGCCTCTCTCCTCTTTGCCTGTGTCCTGCACATGTGACCATGTCTGGATATGTCCCAGCAGCTGGCCTGCCAGTCCCAGATGTTCACCAGTTCACCCTCTTGCCTCCTGCCTGCCTGAGCTGGCCTCCTGACCTCCTGTGGGGCCCTGGCCTCCAGAGTCCAGGGACCTAAGTGGGTGGCAGGGCCTGCTTATCCTAGAGTTTCAGTTCATGCTGACACCCCAGGACCAGCCTCTGGGGTGCAGGCAGGTAAGACCAAGCCTGTGCCTGCGGTGGGGAAGGACCAGGACATGGTCTTCCTCTAAGGCAGGCCGTCTCTGAGCTTGGCCAGTGGCAGGACCACACAGTGGTTTGCTTGGCCTTTCTGCTCCTCACTGACACTGCCTGCTCTGTGTCTTTTGTAGGGGAGCCAGGGGTTGCCAGGTGTCCCCGGCGCACGGGGGAAGCCAGGGCCCACGGTGAGTACCTTTTCCCTGACATCCCACCCCTGAGTGTCACCCTTGAGAGTCCGGCCCATGACTCTGTGACCAGTCATGAAACATGGCACGTGGGGAGGCCCCTGCTTCCTGGATGGACTGCACTGCCTCCTGCAGGCCTGGGGCCAGCAGAGCAGCATGGGAGTGGGGCAGGAGTTCACCCACTTTTTGGGTGAGGGCACTGAGGCACAAGGGCAGTAATCATGCCATGCTATAGACAGACAGGCCTGTGCACTTGTGGCTCTGACAGGAGATGGGCTTCTTGCCTATAAACAAGTCACAGTCACTTGTCACTGCAGGAGGTGTCATTTAAGGAGTCACTGGAGATCAGACTCAGATGCTCATAAGCCCAGGAATAAGAGAATTGAGAATTTTCCCACTGTTGTTCCCATTTATGAGGGAGGAAACAGGTTTGGCCAGTGATCTGCCCAGGGTCCCTTTGCTCCTTGCAGTATAGGAGGTATTTGTATCCCAGCTCCTGGCTCTAGAGCTTTCCAACCACTATGGCAAGGGACAGTGCTCCATGCAGGTGACAGGAGGGCCTTCACTAAACCCTGCCTCCTCTGTGATCTCTTCCACAGGGCAGAGTTGGAGACAAAGGCTCTCTTGGGTTTCCTGGGCCCCCTGGACCCGAGGTATGTGACCCCTTTCTCTGGTTCTGGCAGCCAGGACTGGATGTTGCTTTTAGGAAACTGAGTCTCAGGGTGGGGAGGAACTTGCCTGGGGTCACACAGCAAAGGGGAGGTGATGCTGAGAGTGGAAACAACCAGGCCAGCCCCCTCCTTCACAGCAGCTCTTCCCATTCTATCCAGGGGCTCTGGGAGCAGTGGAGAGAGGAAGCTGGTCTAGGGGCTTTGCAGTCCTTGCGGACACTGAGGTTCAAGAAGAGCCATCCTCCCCCTGAGGGGCCACCATGGCCTCCATGCACAGAGGCCCACTGTGATACTGGGCCTAACTGGGATCCACAGTCCCACCTGTGCAGAAGCATTCAGAGCCAGGCATGGCGGCACACATCTGTAATGCCAGCACTCAGGGAGGCTGAGTCAGGAGGGTCACAAAACTGAGCCCAGCCTCTGAAATTTAGACCCTGATTCAAAACAAGGCATAGGTAAGGATGGAGGCTAGAGCTCTGCAAAAAGGCCCTAGATTTGATTCCTAGCATCATCAAAAAAAAAGGGAGACATGCTCAGTGCTGGGATTGGAGTGGAGGATGAGAAATGATACCGGGCAGATGGGTGGCCTCCGCATTCAGCATTCTAGCTCATGGAGCCCAGAGCCTGAACTTTGGTGATTAGCACAGTGGGGCCGGGGGCTGGACCCTGATTGCGGACTCACACCCACCTGCACACTGTTGGAATCAGAGCTATTCTCCTTCTTGTGGGCCTGGGCACCCAGGCCAGCCCCAGCAGGGGCTGCCCACATTTCCCCAGAACCCCTGCCTCCTGCTTCACCCCTCTCCTCAGCCCGGAGTCTGAGTCAGGGCTCTCCAGCCCCTTCTAAAGCTCGGGCCCCGTGCCCCCCGGCATGAAGGAATGTTTGCTCCAAGCCGCAGTCTGAGTTTCCTCGGTGTTGACTTTAGCCACAACTCAGGCCTATCTTTAGACAAATGGAGCTGGCCTCATCCCCCATGCCGGTCACAGTGGAAAAAGACTTCTGAGTCCTGACTTCCCAGCAGTCTGGCCAGCAAGTGTGAAAAGCATACTACCACCCATTTGCCAGCTCTTCTTAGTGCCCTGGGCCCCATGGCATCCAGGGATGACCACTTGCTGCACCCACCCTCCACCCACCCCATGATGGGAGGGAGCGGCCACAGCCTCTGGTATCAATGAGTAAGCTGAGGCCTGGAGTGGGAGGGTCCAGCCTAGGTCATTGCGCCGGGTAGTGGGCTCTCGGGCCTCTCCGGACCCACCTGGCTCTGCCTCTCTTCTCTGTGCTCGGCTTTGATTCTAACTCCATCACCAGGAAGCACTTGAGGCCTCCAAAATGCTTGTGCCTCCCCTCCTGAGACCGGCAGGGGCTCACTCTCCAGGGCCCAGGGAAGCGGTCTACCTCCCTCAGCCCTGGGCAGAAGCGAGTCACCACCAGAATCTGATCAGCACCCAGACGCCCTGTTCTCCCTGGAGAGCGGCCACCCAAGCAGACTTGGTTTCCCAGTGTGCCCGAATCCCTGGAGACTGAGCGGTTACTTGGTGCCAGGAGCCCAGCTAAGCACGTTGCTCACATTATTCATTTAAACCTCAGGCCAGGCATAGTGCAGCACGCCTGTAATCCCAGCTGAGGCAGGAGGATCACCACAAGTTCCAAGACCAGCCTGGGCTACAACGTGAGCTCAAGGCCAGCCTGAACCGCCTAGCAAGACCCTGTCTCAAAAAGACAAAAATAAATGAATAAACCTTAGCACGGCTCTGCGAGGGATGTCCCCTGATCCCCATGTTACAGGGGAGGGACTGGAACCCAGAGGAGCTCAGGAACTTGTTCCAAAACACACAGTGGAAGGTGATAGGCAAGCTTGTCATCTTCTCCCTCTGAGGAGAAAGATATGCTGTGGCCTTGTGCTTAGCTCCCAGTTCAGGACTGCTCTTGCTTTTGTCTGTGAGAAAACTGAGAGAATGTTTGAGCCAGAATTTTGTGGGAGTTACCAACTGGTTAAAAATGGAAGAAAGAAAACTCACTTGTGAAGATGAAATAGGGGGGATTTGGGGGATCACAAAGACTCATTTTAAAAAGGCTTTGGTGTCCAGTTATCAGGAAACTCCCCTAAGCGTTAATGATGGTCTAGGCCAGATTAACAAAGGTGTAGCACTTGAGACAAGGAGGGGTGTTCTCATACTAGCTCCTGCCCAGAGAAGCATGCGGGCTGGTGGGCACCAGTAGGGGGAGCTGGCATTTGGGAGAGAGCAGGCAGGGTCCTGAGGGAAGGACTGGAGAGGGATGAGGGTGTGGGACTTCAACCCCTGCTGCCTAGGTTGTGCTTAGGCCCAGTGAGGGAGTGGGAGGGAGCGCTGTGCTCCTAGGACCCTGAGAGAAGACGCTGGCTGGAGCGGGTGTCGGGAGGCAGCTCTGCCTGATGCCAGAAACTGTAGCCCTGGCTGTGTTGGAGACCTGGCTTCTGATCTCTGTGTGTATTGCTCACGGTAGGTTCTCCGGCAGGACGACCACACCCTCTCACACGCTTTCTCAGTCACTCTGCCAGGTGCCAGGCTGGGCTTGAGCCCTGCTCGGGAATGGAGTGATGCATGCCCATCTCCCACACACACCTGGGCAGCAGGACAGGGTGGCACGTGACGCGCGCTTTCCTTCCATGCCTGGGTGACCCCACTCTCTGCTTCCCACAGGGGTTTCCAGGAGACATCGGGCCCCCTGGAGACAATGGCCCAGAGGGAACGAAGGTGAGTCTGAGTCCCTGCCCACTCAGCACCCTGAAAACCGTGGAAGCTGTATGGGGGACAGCTGGCTTGGAGGTCAGGGCCCCTCTCTCCTGCAGTGGAGAGGGAGGGGCCGCCTCTGAGACGTCTTCTGTCTCCTTCTTTCAGGGTAAGCCTGGAGCTCGAGGCCTGCCAGGACCCCGTGGGCAGCTGGGGCCTGAGGTGAGTCCGTTGGGCCCTGTGAGGCCCTGTGCCCTCTTCTGTCCTCCCACACTGTCCTGTCTGCAGCCTCTCGCAAGGGACCAGAAGTCCCTCAGCGGGACACAGCAAGGGCATCCCAGACTCTCCAGCAGCTTGTTGTGTATAGCCTAGCCCATGGCAGCCTTCCAGGTTCCTTCTGTGGCCTGCTATGGCAGGACGGGTCACCCCTCCTGTGCTGCCCCACCTCTGTTGTGCTGGGTGGGGCTTTCTTTCCTGAAACAGCTGCCCCTGCCCCTGTTCACAGTGGCCCCACTAAAGGTAGGAATTGTATGGGTGTGACCACTGAGACTCAGAGGTGAAGGCCTCGGGGAGCCCCTGGGAGCACTAGCAGACTGGATCTGGAGTCGAACCTGGGTCTGCATGAGCCCGAGTCCATGGCACAGACCCCACGAGGGCGCTGCCTGCCCTCCCTTTCGGAGCCACTTGCCGGGCCCTGGAGGATGAGGTGATTTGCACAGGGAGGAAGTCTCCACAGAAGATTTTCTTACCCTCCTGCTCTCAGTGAGATGTGCGGGGAAGGACTCGTGGGCCCTAACCATGCCTTTGCACAAGGCCCTTGTGCTCCCCGTCCTGCCTGTGATGCTCAGCCCTGCTTCTCCTGAGACCACAGGCAGGCGTACGCCTGGCCCGGGTCCCTGCTTGGGGCTGGCAGAATCCCAGCCCTGGCTCTGCAGCCACCACGCAGGGCTCCCTTCCTGGAAGCAAGGGGAGGAGCTGAGGGTGGGGACAGCCTTGGAGGGGGGCCCTTGGTCAGGCCCGGCCTCCCAGAGTGACTAGAGAGGAGACTACGAGGACACTGGCCAGCTCCTTCACTCACTCACCAAACCACCATCTGGGGAGATGTCATGCCTGTCTTCCAGGGACCCAAGTGAAGTCTGTTACTGTGCTTTTGGAGGCTTTCTCCACTCTTGAGAAACTGAGGCACAACACCGTGGAGCCGGGTGTCCCTTCTCTGTGTCCAGGAAGGTTCCTCCATCTACCCCTGCACTGCTCTCTGGATGAGTTCTCCAGAGAGCCCCGCCGGATTAATATCCTCCTTTTTCCCTCTCTGTGTCTCCTGACTCTAGGGAGACGAGGGACCCATAGGGCCACCAGGGGCCCCTGGCATGGAGGTGAGTGGCATCAGCGAGCCAGCAGAGCACAGAGCAGCATGCTGCCAGAGCTCCAGAGAGCAGTGGTAGAGAGGGCCAGGCAGAGCAAGGGCCCAATGGGTGCCTGAGGACAGGTATCCATTGCAGTCCATAGGATGCTGGGTACTCGGTGCAGGGCTCAGTTTCCCATGGGATTTTCTCTAGAGCAGCACTGCTTTTTGTAGATTCATCACAGGGAGGCAGTGAGTCTGGAAGAACTGAAGGTTCAACCCTGGTCTCCTAGCTGGGAAGCGGGGTCCGGGCTGGAATCTCAGCCTCGGTTCTCGCCTCGGCTCTGACGCCTTCTGGGAGTCACCTGCCCCGACCCCTTCACCCCAGAGACTGCATAGACCTTAGCCTCTGTGGGTCTCGGGGTCAGGATCTCTTCACACTCTTTAGAAAGAGGCCCCAAAGAGCTTCTTTTTCTGCGAGTTACTTGCATTGATATTAGTCATTAAAACACTTTAAATATGTTTATTAATTTATTGGAAATTAGTAATGATTTCCTATCATCTAAACATCACATACTCTTTTAAAAACCGAAAACCACTGTATTTTTTTAAAGCAAATCACCTGGGTGGGAAAAGTTAGTCTCTTGACATTTTGTAAATCTCCCCGATGTCTGTCTTTGTCAAGAGTCAGCTGGAGCCTCGGCTGTGCCCTGGGTGCATGTCGATGATGCCATGGCTATGTGAGGAAGGCACAGGGCATCTTAGTGTCAGGAGGAGAAGGGCTTGCCCTCTGGACACTCCAGAAAGGTTCCCCTCCTCAGTGAGGCCTGCTAGCATGTGCTCCCCAGTGCATAATACTTTGTACTCAAAAAGAAGAGACCAGCCTGGAGGCCAGCGGGCTTCCCTGAGCCACCTGCTCAGACGGTCCCTGCGGTCCTTGCACTTGGCTGAACGGTAGCCTTAGGATCTACGTTCCTGTTTGCCCTGACACTGTGGCTCTCCCCAGCCCATAGGAACCCAGGCCTCTGCCCCTGTTTACCTAGTGTGCTTCACTCGCCTCTCTCCATTGCAGGGTCTGCCTGGAAGGAAGGGGTTTCCTGGGAGACCTGGCCTGGACGGCTCAAAGGTGAGGGCACCTAAGGGTACCAGGGAGGAAAGGAGATGGGTGGGTCCCAGCGCACGAAAGCCCAGAGATAAGCCCCAAATCCATGGCCTGCTGAGAGAAGGAAGAAAACACTGGCCCCCATTTGTAACAAAGCATTGGTAAGGAGAGAAAAACAAATGGACATAACCTCCATGTCCAACAGAGGGGGACTGCTTTGCTCAAGATGGTGCTGTGGATGGTAAAGGCAGTGGGGAGCAGGCTGCCAACAGGTATTAAGCAGAAGCCTTACAGGGCAGGCTGCACCCTTCTCCTTCCCAGACAGCTGAGTCTGGAAAGTTGGTAAAGGACCTCTCTTAGCTGTGGGATAAGAGATCTCCATCTTCTTCCCCTCCTATACAATGAATGTATACTGCATTAGTTGTTAACAAGGACTTTAACAAAAAGATACCAGGAAGAACTGGCCCAGGGTAGAAAAATAATGATTGTCAGTGTATGAGGAGCTCTGTGGAGGGACTCCCACTGAGCCTTGTTGGAAGGGGCGACACTGGCAGGGTTGGGTGGGCTTGGTCATCCTAGACAAGTGTTAGCTGGGCCTAGTTTACAGAGGGGTGAAGCTGGAGGAGGCTGGAGCAGAGTGTGGGGATCTGAGTGACAATGACTCCCTCCCCCCTGGGAAACTGTCCCCAAATCCACCCTGGCCCTTCTGGTTTTTGAGAACTTGAGGTCTGGGGGAGGCGCCAAGAGGAGACCGAGTCTCCAACCAGGATTCCGTCAGCCTCCGCCATTCTCTGGCCACATTTCTGGTTTGCTGGCTCCTGTGTTCTTACCCTCTGAGGTCTCACCACCACCCCTCGGATACCAGCTGGGTGCCTGTCTTGGGAGGCGACCCAGTCTGGGAGGACTCTTCCCACGGGCCCTCTTGACTTTCTCCAGCTCATGCTGTGGATCCTAGAGCAGCTGTGGCCACCCACGGAGTAGGAGCCACTCGAGTATGGGCCAAAGCTGCCACAGCAGAAACGGGAAGTGGCCAGGGAGACCAGTGAGCCTGGCTTCCCAGAGCACAGAAGAGACTCCCCAAGGTCACCCGTGAGCAGTAGGGACTCGGGCTCCCCCACTTCCCTGTTCTTCCTACAGCGGGCAGGCTGATGCAGCAGGGATGGGAATGCAGCCAGCCCCACCAGGGTTCTCATTCCAGCACCCCTCACTGGCTGGGGACCTTCAGCTGGGCATCCCACTGCTCAGGTCCTTAGTTTCCACCTCCACAAGGTTCAGTGTGTTGCTGAAAGGTCTGAATGAGATGCGCCCGCCCGCCGGGCCTGAGCAGCAGCCACCAAGGGTAAGGACAGCCAGAGGCTTGCAGAGCTCCCCAGGGAGCTGACCTCTCATCCATCCTTCTCTTTATTATTTGCAGGGGGAGCTGGGGGAGCCTGGACGGCCAGGGCCTGTGGGTGAACAGGTGAGTTAGCTAATGCAATGGAGCACCAGCCACTTTTGTGGAGCACCTGCCTGTGCAGGGCCTTTGCCAGGGACCCTGCCAGCACCACCTTGTTTTAGTCTCAGAACAGCACCAGCACCAGGCTGGGCCTCTCCTGCTCGCATCTGTGCAGACATGGCTCTCAGGGAGGGGAGGTCTTTGCCTGGGGGAGTCGCTGCTCTCAGGAGGTGGCCACCTCTCTGCGCAGGCTTTGTTGCATTTGCCCAAAGAGGTTCTGTGACTTGGGCCCCAGGGCTGGAGTTAAACCCGCAGGTCAGGCTGCTCAGCTAAAGGAAGGCAACAGCCTGCCAGAAGTGGTTGGGCCCAGGATCCCTAAATTACAAAGAAGATGAAATTCAAGCCGGTGATGGGCTGGCTGGGAAGCAAGGCCCAGGCCTGCAGGAGAGAGGCTGCTGCAACTAGTCATTAAGAATGAGGTTTGGGGATCGCTTTCCCTCAGTTATTAAAGTCCACAGAAACAGCCAAAGTGCTGAATGCGCTGGCAGCTTACTCCCTCCCACCGGCCCCTGCACCTCCTGCGAGCTTACTCTCCTGGCCCCGAAGTGGAAGGTGCCAGTCTCACCACCACTTTAAATAAGGGCCCAGAGCCAATGTGGTGGTACACGCCTGTAATTCCAGCACTCTGGGAGGCTGAGGCAGAAAAATCAAAAGTTTGAGCCCAGCCTGGGGAACTTAGACTTAATGAGACCCTGACCTAAAATAAAAATTTTGTTAGAAAGTGTAGAATATAGCACAGCGTAAAAGGACTAGTTTTAATCTAGTATCATCAACCAATTAGTCAGTTGGTCAGTAAAGGGGCCCTGCATCGGGAACCCAGGAAGGGGCTTCCATGAAGCCTGAGCCAGGCGGAAGAATGATGCCCTGGATGCAGAGTGGTCCACACCATGAATGCTGGGAGAATCTACACACTGGGCTTCCTCAACCGGCCTGCAACATCTGTTGGGGGGAAGAAAGGAATGAAAGCTGGGGGAGGCCCAGATTGTTGAAACTTTTCCAGTATCATTTGAGTGTATTCTGTGGGAAGCACAGGCGTTTGGAGGGCCGCCGCAGCCTGGATATGTTTCCTGGTTGGGAAAAAAAAAAAATAAGACTATGTGAGCAGCAAATTCAATTTCATAGTTATGCTAATGGAGAACCCAGGGGAAATAGATATGCACAATCTTAGTCTATGAGGACACAAAAGGTCTTTAGAAATCGCTTTATCCAGGGTCTTAACCATTTTTGTGCCAGGGATTTCTTTGCTCAACTCTTAAAGCCCAGTGACCTCCTTCTCCAAGTAGTTTTTATATGCATGAAATCTACAAAGGACTCAAAGGAAATCAATTATACTGAAGTACAATTAGGAAGCTATGTCTAAAATATAATATACTCATATTGATGGTTGTACTCAGTTGTGAGATTCAGCCAGAAGTCCCACAGTGACTTCAACTTTGAAGTGGCAGAGAGCCTTGGTGATGTGCCTGTGAGCTCTGCAGCAGTGAGGTCTCTCCTGCCGGAGGAGAAACTGACTTAGGACCACAGGGACAGTGGCAGAGCTGGGGCCTATGAGCTGGCAGCCCTGGCAGCGTTTGTCCACAGAGCCCCCAGTGAGCTGTCCAACCAGCGTGGGCAACGGTGGGAAAGACAGCATGTCAGAGCTGTGAGGCACGTGTCCGTATTCCTGTGTCTGCTGCAAGGCTTGAAGAGTCCTCTGTACACGTAGCCCCCCTCCTCGGGCCTCCTCCCCGTATGACCACAGTGGAAGAGCAGGCGTTTCCTGTTCATGGCAGAACTAGAGGAGCACCAGGAAAGAGAGTCAAAGCTCGCACCATGGGCTCTCTTACAGTCATGGTGACAGCTGCATCTAAAGGTCACCTGTTGGTTGGCACAGTGCCAAACACTGTAGGCAGGAGCGCCCGCAGACTTCTGCAGTAGCACTGTGGCAGTCGGGTTATTATTCCCATCCTGCAAATGAGGAAGCCGAGACCTCGAGAAGTTCGGTAGCTTGTCCAAGATCTCACAGGTAGTAAGAGCAGAAATAACTATCAGATATAGTTATATACTATAACGCTCAGCTGCAGGTTTCCCAGGCACTGCCAGCCACACAGGAACTGGAAATCCCTGACCGCCTGAGCCCTTGCATCTGTGTACCAGTGAGGGCTCCCTGTGCCGGCCCCTGTCCTAGGTGCTGGGGCCACTGCATGAGCCTTGCCTTCAAAGGCTCTGTCTCCAGGCATGGTGGTGCACACCTATAATCCCAGTGCTGGGGAGGCTGAGACAGAAGGATTGCTGAGTCCCAGCTGCATAGTGAGACCCTGTACCAAATAGTAAGGAAGTTCTGCCTCAGGGAAGCAAAGCCCCCAGGCACTGCGCTTAGCTGTCTGGCACTGTTTTGATGTCCTCAGGTGCATACTCAGCACAGGCTTGTGAGATGAGGGAGCCGAAAGTCCCTGTAGCATATTGTGACCCTTTGTCCTACCAGCCCTGGGGCTCAGAGCCTGCCTGTGTGGTGCCTGCTTGTGCTTACAAACATGCCTCCTCAGCCCTCTTGCCAGCCTGAGAAGAGCAGGCCATGCTTCTGGCTTTCAGAGCTGCTTCTCCGTCCCACTGCCAGGTAGAAGCCCTCAGCCTCAATGGCTGGCTTCCCTGCACCAGCTGAGTGCCACCACAGGACAGGCCTGTCAGCATGTTCCGGGACAGCGCAGCAGGGGAGTCTGGGGGTGAGAGTGCAGGATGGGGCACTTGCTGCATGGCCTTTATTCATTAGGATCCTGTTTGGCTTCTTCTTGGAGGTTTATGACCCACCTGCTTTCCAACAATTCATAAATTTAAAATAGCTATGAAAGTTTTCTTGCCCTGAGCCAGCCAGGCAGGGCCTTTTAACAGCAATTTTATTCCCCGTATTCAGCAGCTTCTCAATGGCTGACTGCTCCCTTGTGGGAAGCCCAAGGCACTGGCTTAACCCTGTGCCCCTTTAACACATGAGGGAGAGATGGGCTGCGGCTGAGACTGACCAAGAGCCTCTACGCCCTCGGGTATCTGGGATGCGCAGAACATCCCCGGAAGTCAGGAGTGACTGCTTCTGTGCCCCTCTGCAGTCATTTGTCTGATCCACAAACCTAAGGGTTGGATGACAATGACATTGGGAAGTACAAAGTACAGGGCTTAGCCCACGGGAAATGTTCAACACAGCTGTTGTTACTGATACCACGGTCACCTGGAAAATGTTTTAATTTGTCTTTTAAAGTTAGTTGCTGCAAAAGTTAAATACGTACTTGTTCATGCTGACATAGCAGTTGCGACTTCATGTCTTGTACCACACATCCTTTGGCCTTTATGCTTTGTCTGGAGGAAGCCAGAGCAGACTCAGAGCCCCGAGCCAACAGCAACTCGGTGCTGGAGTTCCGGGAGCTCAGGCTGTCTTCACTGGCCTGGGCTCCCAAGGCCTTGGGGACGGAAGGTGCATGGGACCTGGAGCTGTCTCCCCGGGCTGCAGCAGCAGAACCTGGAGTTCCTTGCTGAAGCTGCCACCTGGGCCCTTTGGAGGAGAGGGCTCAGAGCCAGCCCTTTGGGACGGGCAGTGGCCTCGCCCTCGCAGGCTGGCAGGTGGCCTGGCTTTCCCACTGAGCACATGAGCTCCCGCTCTTAGCAGCTTGTTTCAGTCTGGCCAGAGTTTGGGGAACAGGAGGCAGATTTTATGGGACAGACCCACTCCTCCCTGTCTTTCCTCATTCCCCTGGACTCTTGGCTGTACATCTGGGTTCTTCCCGAGCCACGTTTGCTCTCCTGACCTTCCCAGAGCCCCCTCTGCTTGTGTGTTCCTTAGCAGGAGAGAAGGTAGGCCTGAGCCTGAAGTTGGGCTGGCTGTCTTCTGGGGGAGGAGGGATTCTTCAGGTGCTCACCTGCACTGTGCACATCTTTTACCTGTTTAGAGGACATCAAGGCCTGAGGCCACCTAGAAAAACTTCCTGGAACCCAGAGGCAAGTTTTTACCCAGGGAAGTAAAAAGGAGCCAGAGGAACCACAGTGTGTGTGTGTGTGTGTGTGTGTGTGTGTGTGTGTGTGTGTCCCCTTTCAGCTGGGAGACGGAAGCCTTTTAGGAGACAATAAAGCAGCCTCTGCTTCCCAAATTCCAGTCAGGTTTTTGGCTGAGCAAACCTGCTGGTGTTACGTATCTCCACCCCAGCCAGCATGTTTGCTTCTCTTTGAAACAGCCCCAGAGCCCCCAAAGATGGGGGCAGATGGCCTCTTCCAATACAGCTTGCGTGCCTCCCCCAGCTCCCTGCTCTCCCAGTGCAGCGCCTCCCAGCCTGCTTCTGGCGCGGGAAGAATGTGTGGCACTCCCAGGGAAGCTGGCCGGCCCTGCTGCTTGGCTCCCCAATTGGAATCATCTGGTGAAGTGAGGGAAGTCAGGACGGTGCCCACAGAAGGGTGGCATGCCTTGGTGGCAGCCCCCAGTGCTCAGGACCACTGGGCACAGGCAGGAGACTGGCACTCGGCTTCAAAGAGGGAAGGGACCAGCTGTTGCCTTGACAGCCCAGCATGTCACCAAATTCATGATGTTTCCTCTTACTGTTATAAATGTGTCATCTAGGGGCTTCTGGGATTCATCGGTCTGGTTGGGGAGCCAGGAATCGTGGGAGAAAAGGTGAGTTGATGGGAAACTAATCAACTAGTGGAACTTGTGCTCGGTGATTTAGACGGCAGAGGGCTGCCGGGATTCCAGACCATTCCCCACCCGTCCTGTACACCTGTCCTGCACCTCCTGCAAGAGCCTTTCCCAGCATGCCCCAGGCATCTGCCCCAACCCCCTGTTAGCACTGGGAGACGAACACTGGGACTTCCCTGTGTCTGCCCAGTAGATGCATGGGACCTGGGCTCCTCATGGTTGCCCACTGACACTGCCAGGGCGGGCAGCAGAAAGGCAGGAAGATTCACCTTGTAGAAAAATGGAGGGTGAACATCATCTTGGTTGCCATGGAGCTCCCTGCAGCTCCGTCTCACTCTTGAAGTGACTTGTTCAAGGTCACCCAGACAGCAAGTGACACACTCAGCCTCACACTGGCTTCCACTGCCTCACCACATCCCCAGGGGCTCCCCACTGGTACCCAGATCAGGCCCTCTGGGACAGCCAGCACAATCCCCACTGGACAGGGAGAAAGTGACGCTCGGACTTAGCTGACGTCATCAAGTCTGGCTCACCAGGAGCTCATGCTTCATTGCTGTCTGTATCCTGTATCCTGTGCCCTCTGGCCTCGGCTTTTCTCCTCTTCCTTGTCATTTGAATTTAATCTTTTACTTTAAAATAGTTATAGCCAGATGTGATGGCGCATGCCTATAATCCCAGTACTCAAAGTTAGAGACCAGCCTGGGCTACGAAGTGAGCTTAAAGCCAGCCCGAATACTCAAAAAAAAGCAAAATAATTACAAATTCACAAAAAGTTGCAAACAGTACTGCAGAAGATCCCATGTCTCCATCCCTGGATTTCTCCACTCTGAACCAGTTATGCAGCCATCCTGTGGTGGCAAATGCAGGTGTCCTCTTGTCACTTGAATGGCCTGTGTCCCTTTTGACCAACAAACAGCAGCCTTGCCAGGAGCACTCCTCCCTCCCCAGTACCCCCCACACTTTCACCTGAATAACTCTTGAGTCACCCTGTAGCTCTTAATTCAGACTAGACCTCCCTGGAAGATTCTGGTCCTCTTGTGAGCCCATCTGTCTATTTCTGCTTCCCACTGAATGAATACTCAGGGTTTAAATATTCAGGCATGTAGTGCCAGGAACATGGCAGGTTTTTCATACATTTTGGCTGGCTGGGTGGACACAAAAAATGGGACCTCGTAAAAACAGAGGCAGGATGTGAACTCAGTCCCTGTCTTCCGGCCGTAGCTGGGCCTGCTACTCCACCCTCTCACCCAGCCTGGCTAGATTGGACAAGAAGGAGTGATTCAGGTCTGGTCCTCTAGCACCTCATCTAGGCTTGGCCAGAGTGGATGCAAGGCCTTCTACAGCTGTTTCCACCCCAGCAAGCCCAGCCCAGGGATGCCAGGCCTCATGAAGACTGCATGATGTGGGCTGGGATCAAAGGGTATAAAGTTATGAGTGTGCCGGAACAAGGGCCTTCTGGGCCCTGGGAAGCCGGTATGCCGTCTGCTGCAGGGGCTGCTGCGGCCTCTCAGGGCCTTGGTCTCCATAGGGCAAACCCTAGATCCCCACCCAGGTGTGGCCACAACCTGACGATGGCTTTCTGTAGACCCTAGTCAGGTTCCTGCTCCTCTTTGGGCCCCCGTACCTGCCTCACACAGCCAGCCACTGTCACTGCCACCTCCACAACTTCTCTGCTTTGTGCCTCCATCACAGGGTGACCGTGGCGTAATGGGACCTCCAGGTGCTCCGGGAGCCAAAGGGTCGATGGTAAGGAGTAAGTCTGCATCCTCCTGCCCCTCCCTTTACAGCCTAGGTGACTCCTGCTCTTCTGCTACCTGTCACCAGCCCTAGATGCCCAGGATGACCTGCTCTGACTTCCTCCTAGCTTGGGCTACCCAGCTGTGGAGGGAGTGACGGAGGAAAGGCAGCCGCCCCCTGACAGCTACTCTTCCTTTTGCTTGGCAGGGTCATCCAGGAATGCCAGGGGGCATTGGGATTCCTGGAGAGCCTGGGCCCCCGGTAAGCAAAACCCTTGTGTCCCTGAGTGCAAACCCGTTGTCCAGTGAGGTTGCAGTCCAACGACAGGCCTAGCATGCTGTCCACCTCCACCACTCCCTGGCAGAGACCCTTGAACTTCCCTGAGCCTGAATTCTGCACATCTCAAAAACAGGAAATATAGCTGGGCTGATGTGGTCACATGGGTTAAATGAACTGTGGGCTGAGACATATGACAGATGATGTGTGCTACTCGGGACACAACAGATGGGACCGTCACCTTGGTCGCTAGCATTACGGCCTCTGCCCTTCACTCAGGAGGGACCCCAGAGGAGCAGGTGCAGAGCACCTGTTGGCCCTGCCACCCTGCAGTGAGGTGGGAAGTTCTCACCAGGTAGTCGGGATCAGAAGACTCACTCCAGGCTCCCAGGGACAAGCACGAGGAGGAGAGCAATCACCTCTGGCCTGGGGCTGGAGTTGCCGAGGGCGTGGAGGTGGGCCCGTTGGGCAGGCAGCAGGGGCCAGAGGACCAGGTTCTTCCTCAGTGTCTGGGAACCTGGCTTGGAATCCGAGGGAGGGCAGAGCTGCAAGTCCCAAAGGCTGCAGTTCAGTTCCCTCCCTGATTGAAGGTGAGCAATGAGCCTCGCCTGGGGAAGGTGCCCAGGTCCAGCAAAGCTTCCTCCAGGAGCACCCATTGACTCAATGATTTGGCCCAGACTCAGCAAAACCAACTGCCCCTCCCTGCTTCCAGAGCTAACGGTCGCCATCACAGGTTTTGCCACGGTTGGGCCTGGCCCCTGGACTCCTGGGGCTCCTTCCCCCAGCCAGTTGGCCCTCATCTGCAGAGAGTTCCAAAAAGCCCACTTCAGGGAGTCAAGTCCTGGCCCTGAGTTCTTCCCTGGGCCTCTGTTTCCTCATCTATAAGTTGGCATGATGCCACCTGCCTTTTAAGAATATGACAAATAATAGAGTCGTCACGCCTCGCTGGGCTAACAGCCTGCCTTTCCAAGGTGCTTAGTGAGTGCCGTGAGACTTTGCTGGACGCAATGCCCACCACCTACTAGGCCTGCTGGCCAGGGACACTTCTTCCTGCAGTTCCTGTCCACACCTATTGGCTTTTCTCCCTGCTTCCAGTCATCTCAGCATCCATGTTCTGCTGCTGCACAATGAAGATTATCAAGAGTGTTATCCCCATTGGTGAGGGCTAGGGAACAGGTGGGAAGGGTATGGGGCCTGCCAAGGTCACCCAGTGGCTTCCTAGGGTCCAGCCTCTTGGTCTGACCTCTTGCTTGAGCAGAGAGGATGTTGTCTTGATCTGAGAACCATCCGGGTCATTTCATCTTCCCATTTTATAGATAAGGAAACAGACCTGCAGAAGGAGCTAACTTGCCTAAAGTACACAGCTACTTCATGGCAGAGGCAGGGTTGAGCCCAGCTCTCACTGCTGTCCCCTGTGTGGAGGTGGCTCTTGGCCCTTCCCAGTGGCACACACCTGCCTTCTTCTGAGCTGTGCACAGCACATCTCACGCAGTCTTCAGCACCTGGCTGGCAGAGCTGCCTTTTTATTGGGCCAAGCTGCCTCTGCCAAGAAGCCAGGCTTGGACACAGCCCACTCGGGTCCCCAGCTGAGGGTCTGCAGGGGACAGCAGGACCTATGCCTCAAGACCCTTCAGGAGAGAAGAGGCCCCATCCCAGCCTTGGGCAAAGAGCATGCCTGCTGGGAGTTGTGCTGAGCTGTAGGCCCCTGCAGCTGTCACAGGGCTCCTGCTGGTCCAACAGGAGGCTGCCCCATCATTTGCCCAGGGGGCCATTGTTCACTTGGGTTTCTGTGCACTTTGCAGGTGTTAGGCAAGACCAGAGGCTGAGAATTCAAAGCACAGAGCTGCCAGCCCTCAGGACCTCTCCCTGCTCCCTCCAAGTCTCCCTGTCCCCGTGTCCCCACTGGCCGCTCCAGCTTTCCTTTGCTCCTCTTGTCATTCTTTCATTAAGCTCAGACAGTGGCCCCCTTCCAGAGGGCCATGGATCTTTCTGTTCCTTTCTGCTGCAGGCTCCCTGGTGCCCGCTCTGGTCTCCTCTCCTGTCCTCCTGGCTCTCCAGCTCCCACCCAGGGCCTGGATCTAGACTCTTCCCCTTTGCAGCTCTCCTGCCCTGGCAAAGCCTAGTTGGGGTCACATTTAATGTCAGGGAAGGGGTAGGGACAGAACATAGGTGGCTACTGGGGAAAGAAAGGGACCCAGAGACATTGGGACACCTTCTTTTAGACATGTCCCAGCAGCCCTTCAATGCTATTTTTGTTTGTTTTGTAGTTTGTAGGGAAGGGTCTACAGGGTGTTCAGGGTCTCACTACTAGATTGAACTGATAATGATCTGCCTGTTTATAGGCTCCCAAGAGCTGGGATTACACACATGCGCCACCACATCCAGTCTCAATTGCTATCTCAGCATGCCCCAGGGACAGGGCTGGCAGGGTAGGCCCAGGGATCGAACCCTGGCCCCTGCTCTTGCTTGCAGGCACTTTAATCCACTGAGCTACTTGGCCAGCCCTCAATGCTGATTTTGACAGGAAGAAGGAAATGGCTCATTCCTGAAGGCCCCTGCCCAGCCCAAAGATCCCAGGGACATCTGGGCTTCTAATCTAGGGCAGCATCTGCCTTGCCCCGAAGCCCTTCTCCTCAGGTGGGGCTGCAGCCCCCCAGCTCTGCCCCATACTCTGAGTCCCCTGTGTGGCTTCCATTCCCTGAAAAGAACTTCCCCACGCTTTCTCCCCCAACAGGGTCCTCGCGGATCACGGGGCCCACCAGGCATGCGTGGTGCCAAGGGTCGCAGGGTAAGTTGGCCCAGACTCCAGGGCTGATGTGGACAAGGGCAGGCTGCAGCAGAAGACCTTGTTCTGTCCCTGACCTGCCTGACTCTGAGCTCTGACTTGCAGCCTCAGACAGGGTCCCAGGCTCACTCGGCCTGGTGCTGCATGTTGGACCTCTCGTGCCTGCTGCTCTTTTTAGCCTATTCCTGATCCCCAGGCCTCATTGTCCATTTGACAAAAATGGGCTCTGGTACCAGTGCTTGCTTCATTCACTCATTCATTCATTCATTCATTCATTCATTCATTCATTCATTCACTCCACCGACCACATTTATTTAGCATTTACCTACCTTGGGAGGCTCTGGGAATACCATGGAGGACATGCCAGGCGTGACCTGCCTGCCCTTGTGACCCAGGGAACAGGTGGCTCAGGCTGGCAGGTAGACACAGTACATCAACACGTGGATGATGGGAGCCCTGGACGTTCGGGGGCACCTCCCCCAAGAAGGGGAGAAGGGAACTTGGGAGAAGGGGACTCATTCTACTGCCAGGCTGCAGGCAGAGGGGCCAGCAGAGGAGGTTCCTAAGATGAGGGGAGGGGAGGCCTGCTTGAGGTTCCCTGGTCAACAGTGACCATGCGAGCTCCAAGCCAGGCAGTGCTCCACAGTTATGCCCCAAAGGTAACTGGGAGCCACACAGGGTTTTAGATAAGAGCTTGCCCGAGATGATCGTGAACACTTTGTGCCGGGCACCGTCACATGCACTAACTCAGTTAATCCTCAGTACTACCCTCGTAGGTAGATGCTATCCTCAGTCTCATTTTTATAGATGAGGAAAGAGAGGTGCAGAGAAGTTACATCATGTCCTCAGTTTGCACAGCTGGAAGTAGCATGGCTGGGATTTGAACCCAGAAAGTCTCTTTTGCACAGTGAACACAGCGTCCTTTTCAGTCATGCAAGGCGGGTGGATGGACTGGTTGCCTGCCAGCTGGCGTACAGGTGCCCGGGCACGCGTTCTTATTGTAAAGAGGAAATAAGACAGCAGGGGCAGCCTGGGCCTGATAGCCAAGCTCTTGTGGGGGAATCTGTGATTATTTTTCTGCCTCTTGGCTGGAATTCAGCTTGTTTTAAAATTTCCCTATGCCAGATGGCCTGAGGCAACAGGCGGGGAGGAAAGATTAGGAGGCATTCCTTTGGGGATGGGCTGCCCAGCGCCCAAGTCCTCTGGCTCTGTGAGGGGCAAGGACCAAGGGTAGCCGCTGGGTGCCTTCTGGTTCTGGAAGCAGGAGGAGCTAGCAGAGGAACCTCCAGGGCCTTGGCCATTGCCCTGCCCCACAGCGAGGCTCAGCCTGGCTGCTCAGCCCTGCTTCCCAGCCATCCCAGCCCTTCCCATCTGCAGCCTCAAGAATTTCTCCCCTGCTTGAGGAAACCCAGGCTCCTGACCACATCAAAGTCTCTAGGCCGGAGGGGAGCAGGGAGACTCGAGCCCCACTCCCAGCAAGGTTTGGCAGGAATGTGAGACCTGCGGGATTGTTCTGAGGTCCTGCTTAAGGGCTTTCCTGGGCCACTTCCCAGATGTGGTCACTGTCTGCTGGGCTCCCAGCTTACCCCAGGCCCTTAGCAGGGCCTCCTGTGAACCAGGATTTCAGACCTTGTCTTCCTCAGCACCCTGCCTGGGGCTGGCTTTTGTGTGCTGTGCTTTGCACGCCTCTGATGACAGGAAGGTCACCCTCATCCAGACAGCAATGACAGGCTGCAGGGTGAAATCCAGTGGGCACTCAGCTGACTTGGGCTCAAATTAAGGCTCTCCCTTAGAAGTTGTGTCGCAGGTGGGTTCACCGCCATCTCAGTTTCTTTACTTAAGAAGGAAGGGTGTAGCTTTTTCTGCGAGTGTTGCTAACTTTCTCCCAGAAAGGCTTAAAGAGCTAGCAGCTGTCCCCAAGGTCTCTTGCAGAGCCTCTGGCCTCCACAGACAGAGACAGTTCTGGGAGTGAAGTGCGGGCTCAGAGATGACTAGGGGTCCCCTGAATCACACAGCCCTGTCCTTGCCACAGTACTTTTGTTAGTAGTAGGGGGCTTTCTCACTGAGCTCTGTCCCCGGCCCTACTTACTTGCTACTTAGTATATATGTCTTCATGTTTGTTTATGTATTCTTTAATTTCTCCTTCAGCAATGCTTTGATTTGGTTTTTAAACTTGTTAGATTTGTACTAGTTCACCTTTGCGGTGATGAGACCCGCACAGGCGAGGCTTTGGCACCTGTGCACCCCCCTTGCCTCCTCGTCCCTTCCTCTCTCCCCAGCTGCTGACCACTTCCCATTCTAGAACAATCTGTCTCACTCCTTCCTATTATCTATTTATGTTGTTAAATTTTTGCTCAGGAAAAGAAAAACTTGTATAAATGTTTTAATTCTAAATTTATCGAGACATCATGAGGTTGAGGCAGGTGACCTTTGGCCTCTCCAGCTGCAAGCAGCGCTCCAAGCAGTGGCCTTCAGACGCTTGTTAGTACGGTGAGCTGCTGCTCAGCACAGAGATTGCTGCGCAGAGACAAAATACCTGACGTCCAAAGTGAAGGGAGCAAAGGTTTAGCTGGCTCACAGGTTGTGAGGATTCCACTCCAGTCACTTGGCTCCAGGGCAGGTGACGACAGGTACTGCAGAGCGGAGTCAGTTCATCGTGGGGATAAGGTGGCACAGCAAGCATGGGAGAGGCAGGCCTCTTTCTGTCCCTATAATAGTGTAGCCGGGCTGCAGGGGTGCTGATTCTGTGATTGCCCACCCTCTACCCCAGCACTGCAACATGAACCAGTCACACACCTGCGATTCAGACACCTCAGAGAAAGACCCACCTATGAGTGCGAGAGCCATTGTGGGGACATCTAGACACAAAGAGCTGCAACAGCATGCACTTTGAGTTGCTTTCCTAAGGTCCCACAGTGTGGTGGGTTTTCTGCAATTCCATCCTATAAGGCCTGCCATAGAAGGTTAGCAGCATTGGTTAAAAACGTTATTTTTCTTTTCCTGAGCGATGTCTACATCTTTTGGGCGAGCTTTCTTTATATGCATTTATTTGGTTGGTTGATGTTTTTTGTTTGTTTGTTGCAATTCTTGAGGCAGAGTCTTTTGAATTTGCTGATTCGTTAGAACTCAAACTTTTGATCCTCCTGCCTCGGCCTCCCGGAGTGCTGGGCTTGTAGATAGTACCAATAACCCCAGCTCCAAGACCTCCCTAGGTGTAGCTGTACATGGGCCAGCTTCATCTGGAAGAGCCACCCGGGCCATCACTGCAGGCCAGTGACCTGCCTCAGGTGGCAGCGGGCAGGCAAGGGGAGGCGGTGGGGAGGAAGGTCCTGGGCTCTGGGCAGCCCACCCACCCGGCTCCCAGCCTGGGGGAGACCCGGTTGTCCACCATGCCAGAACTTTCTTCCCATTCCAGGGTCCCCGAGGAACAGACGGACCAGCTGGAGAGCAGGGGTCCAGGGGCCAAAAGGTACTGAGCCCTCTGGGATGCCCCTCCTCATCTCCTCACCTCCTTCCACTGGATCAGGAGGCCCAGCACCAGGCCCCTAGGAGAGCAGGGGGTCCCAGAGAGGCTACATTCCTGAGACTCATCTACTCCCGTCCTGTCTCCTGCAGCCTCTGAGCAAGAAGACACAAAGCAGGGGCAAAGAGAGTGAGGGAGACAGAGAGAGTGAGGGGAGGCCTCTCAGGAGGCCTCGGATGCCCCACCAGTAGGAAGGGGTCCTTGGCTCTTGGACCCCAGCACCTCGTGACTGCGGGACGCAGCCACCTTCCACTGGACTTGATTTTCCCAGCTACGCAGTGGGAGCAGCGGGCAGCACTGGTCTGGGCTCCTCTCCTGGCTCTTGGGGTGGGTTCCTTCAGGTGCAGGCTGTCCCAGTCCTTGTGCAGCAACACTTCTGCATTCCTTCAGGGCCCTGCAGGACCTCGGGGAAGACCAGGCCCTCCTGGGCAGCAGGTATGTGGGCCGAGGACATCTGGATGGCTGCTGGACCCCCGCCCCTCCTGTGATGCGTGCCTCTAACGACCCCAAATGTTCCTCCAGGGCGCAGCTGGCGAGCGAGGTCACCTGGGGCTGCGAGGCTTTCCCGTAAGTAGAATCAGTCCCGCAATGTCTAGCATGGGGCTTTGGGGTGAACTGGGCAGCATGGCTGTCCCCTCCTGCAGTGGAAGCTCCAGCCCCCCACATAGAAGCCCCTTGGGCATGGCTCACACTCCAGGATCTCAGCCTTAGTATCCATTGCAAGGCCACATAGGGTGGTATGGGAACCTGAGACGCTTCAGCCATGGCCAGAGGTCAAGGGGACAGGCCAGGTGGAGAAGGCCAGGGAGGGATTGAGGTCATCTGTGTCTTCCTTTGCAGGGTATCCCAGGTCCCTCAGGCCCCCCAGGCACTAAGGGCCTCCCAGGAGAACCGGTAAGCCCCGTTCCTTGCCTTTGTGGCATCCTTGCCCCTGGCAGGCTGGTTTTAGAGGGATTCCCACCTGGGCTGCGGGCTGTGTGGTCAGACAAGGAGAGACGTCAATGAGGGCCTGTCAAGGTTTGGGGGTGGGAGGGCTCCGACCTGGTTCCTGCCAGGGAAATGGAAACCTGTGTCCTCCCTTGTCATTCTGTGGTGAGGAGGACATGGCAAAAGGTAGCAAGGACACTCAAGACAGAGAAAGTGGCGTGTGGGGGGTGCTGCTGGCTGGCACGAGGAGGCAGCCCTGTGGTCCTGGACTGCCTGTCCTTCTCCTGTCCCAGAGGCACAGGAGCCTCTGAAGGACATGGGATAGAGATGGTGACCCCACCCCCTCGCCCTTCAGAGGAGGCTCTGGAGGAACGGGGTGTGGGGCTCAGAGCTTGTGAGCACCCTGTAAGGAGGGATGATGATGAAAATTCAGGAGAGGACAGCTCTTGGGAGTCAGGAGGAAACTACCTGGACCACTCTCTGGATTCTCCAGGCAGCAGGGTGGGGTAGATGGGGTGGAGATGGGGTGGAGCAAAGGGCAGAGAAGAGATCAGGGCTCTAGAGCAGGACCTTCTGCATAAGGGATGCCCTGCCGGGCTTTGGTGGGGGCAGATAGTCATGGCCATGTGGTGGGGGACCCTTAGCAGGCAGTGGGCAGGAGCTGCAGCTGCCAGTGTTGTGCTGTACGGTCCCCAGTTTCCTCATTCACTGCTGCAGATTGCATTACTGAGCCTAAGGCCAAGGGAGGCCCAGGCTGGCATCTCTCATTGTCTGTCTGTCTTTCAGGGCCCTCAGGGACCTCAGGGGCCAATTGGGCCTCCAGGAGAGATGGGACCCAAGGTGAGTGCTGAGGTCCCTGGGTGTCCCTCACCGCTGCCCAGGCATGCACCCTGTGCTCCCTGTCCTGGCCCTGGGTGGGAATGAGACCATCATGGCTGCAGCCTGGCGCATGGAGGATGACCAGGAAGTGATTCATGCTTAGACACAAGGCGAGGACCTGGTGCCTTGGTGAGGCGCAGTGTCGGGACCCTTGTGGAGAGTGGCAGTGCCTCTTTGGCATCAGTGAAAGTAGCAGCCTCTGCCTGCCCACTCCCGCTGAGGCTACCCAGCGCAGTGAACAGGGACCCAGCCCACTGAGGGTCACTAGGAAAGGAGCAGGGCCGGGGCCTCAGACAGTTGGCCACATCCAGAAGCAAATTGAGCTCTGGGGATTATGCAAGGTCACAGCCATGCCCTGGTGACAATTCAGGACCATCCTACACTCGTCACCCTGGCTCAGCTGTGAGAAAATACTGGACCCACCCAGCCCTGGATACCCGCTGACCCCTTGTCCTTATATGAATCACGAATTTTCCTGCCTGTCCTGCCAACGGGCTTCTATGTAGTCAGCCGCAGGCATGGGGAGGGATGGGCCCAGCAGGCACGGGTAGCCCTGGGCCTCTGCCAGCCCCACCACCCCTTTCCAGGTCCCACCCTCACGTGCCTGGAGCTGCAGCTCTGTCCCATGCCTGTCTCTTGTGCTCTGTGACCTGAATATGTCCCTTGCCTCTTTGGGTTGCACTTTTCCCCATTTTGCAGCCAGGGCCAGCTCTTAGTATGGGAGAGACCCATGGTCTTGGCTTTTCTTGCAGGGGCCGCCGGGTGCAGTGGGAGAGCCTGGTCTTCCTGGAGAAGCTGGGATGAAGGTGAGGAAGGATGAAAGGCAAGAGAAGTGACTTGAAAATTAGCTCCCGGCTGGCGGCGGTGTCCTCATGGGGAGAAACGGACCTTTCTTGTCCTGAGATAATGGGCTCTCTGTGCTCTGGGCCCAGGGTGGGCCCTGGCATAGCTACAGTGGAGGGCCGCCCCTGCCCGTCGCCCCAGCCCAGCTTCTGAAAAGCAGTGTTTTCTGCAGCACCTGCCTGCCTCCATGCTCAGGTGGCTGTGCCTCCTGGCCTGTATGGTGCTGTCTGCACTTCGGTCCTAGTGCCCTTGTTACCTGCCAAGAAACGATGCCCACTGACTCCTGGGCCCAATGAGAACTCTCCCCATGGCTGCAGGAAGATGATCCTGCTCTTGTCTGGGCCTGGGAGCCACTGACCCATGCCAGCAGCCCAGGACATTGCAGAGGTCTGGCCCAGGAAAGTCAGCAAGAGCTTGTGATCTGAAGCTCACCCTCAGCCCCCAACCCTGTCACCCCTGCCTCAGTTGCAGGGCTTTTGCCCAAAGAACAGTGATGAAAGGTACCCTGTGTGTCTACAGATAGAAGTGGATTGCTCCAGCTGGGGCTAAGGAAGCAGAGCTCTGTCCCCTCCTGTGTGCCCAGACACCAGCTAGGAATCCTAAGGTTAGAAGATCCTTTAGAAAGTTAGACCCTCAGGAAACAGGTGACATTCAACCTTCCTCTGCCTTTGGCTTTCTCTCCAAATATCAAGGGAGAGTAAAGAAGGTAGCCCGTCAGAGTTGTCACCCTGCATCCAGCATTACTGGGACTCGACTACCCGGTTAGGGACCTGAGTGTGTCATGGGCCACGTCATAGTGTGGCACATGCTGCAGTGGAAGCTTCCCAGCCTCCCCTCTGGAAGAAGAACGCCTTTCCTTCCAGGTGTTAGGAAAGTCACAAGTTCATTTTATAAAAGTACTTAGAACAACGCCGAGTAAGTGGTAGCCCGGTGGCGGCTGTGGTGGTGCTGGTGACAGCGGTGGGGTAGGGGCAGTGATGAGCGTGTGGTGGTGGTGGCACCGACGGCAGTGGTGGTGATGGCTTCAGTGTTGACGCTGGTGGTGGTGCTGGAGGTAGCAGCGGTGACTGATTGTGACTGTGGTGTGTGGTGCTGGTGACGGTGACGAGAAAGGGGATGGTGGTGATCATTATCATGATGGTGGTGGTGGTGGGGAAGGTGGTGACCTTTCTGCCTTTCTTTCCTGGTGTGAGAGAAGCCCGTGGCCAGAGCTGACTTGATAGAGGGATTCTGGTGTACTGCCGTGTGCCTGGCCATTGGGAAGAATGGCCTTCTCCAGCTGCTCCTCCCTACCCTAAATAAGAGCCACTGGAAACAAAAAGTATGGTGGGGACTGGTGCTAGCCCTGCCTACCCCCATGTGCTTGCCTTTGGCTTCTTGTAGGGCAACCTTGGACCCCTGGGCACCCCTGGGGAGCAGGGCCTCATTGGGCAGCGGGTAAGTTGAAGCTGATACGCTCTCTCTGGAAAGCACTGAGGGATCCCAGGGGAAGAGAAGGGCTTCCCTCAGTGTCCCTGTGCCTCAGTCTCCTCAGCTGTGGGAATTGACCAGGAATTTCCACACTACGAGAAAAGCATTCTGTGGGCAAAATGTTGAGGACACACTAGAGGTTTGGTGTCCCTCTTACATACCAGCAGTCTAATTGCGAAGGCTCTGGGCCAGCCTGCAGCTAAGAAAGTGGCTTGTTCTAGATTAATCCAGGGCCCTGAATATATTTAACCCAAAGTGCTTTTATTGAACAACTATTTATTCTCTCTTTTCCCAAAAGAAAACCACAAAGCTTGTCTTACTCTAAGAAGCTCTGCAAGGCCCCTGTGTCCATCTCTGTCTGCTCAGAACTAAGTTTATTAGGTCACTGCCTGCATCCTTAGCACCTGGGTGGACAAGGCGGGAGCTAAGATTCGTAGGGACGTGGTATGGGTCTCAGTTTGGGGGTACCAGGTCTCTGGCCCAAGTCTTTCTGTTTCTCGTCTTTCCCTCTTTGCAATGCTACTCATGGCTCCAAGTCTGCAGAGCCTCCACAAATCAAGGCAGCGTGAGAGGAAGTCTCCACAGCATGGCTTTTTTCATGGAGTTTGTGGTGTAGTGGATCGATTAGTGATGTCTTTCATGAGTGCAAGAGGAGTAGAATTTTCATATCTGTCTTCCCTGAGGAGTGCAGTGAGGGTTTGCTCCAGTTCCATTAAGGAGATGTCAAGCAGCTGCCGTTGTAGAGCAGTGGCATATTCTTAAAGACCCTGGGAAGAATGGGTGACAGCCCCATTTCCCAGAAGAGGAAACTAACAGCATGGTGGGCTGAGTAATGTGCTGAGGTGAGACAGCCAGTGAGTAGGAAGCAAGAGCGGTGCTGAGATCTGAGACAAAGCTGGCCTTAACCTGTAGGCCACAGAGTCAGCCAGAGCAGCGTGTGGCCTGTGGGTCTGTGCATCACGATCTAGAAAGCCGAGGGTGAGGCCTCAGCTTTCTGCTTGCTCATTCATTCATTCATTCATTCATTCATTCATTCATTCATTCATACACTCATACATTCATTCATCCATCCATCCTGGCTGCCTTGTGCCTGTGGTGGCCCAAGCCTGCAGGGTCCCTGCCTGGGAACCTGGGGTGGGGTCCTGCTCTTGGTTTGGAGGGAGGGAAGACACTTCGCTGTGCCCCCTATAATGTCTCTTGCCTTCCCTGTCACGCTGTCCAGGGGGAGCCAGGCCTTGAGGGAGACAGTGGCCCCGCAGGGCCCGACGGGCTGAAGGTAAGTGCTCTTCTGGGAGGACCTTGCAGGATTACTCCTGAGCACTGCCTAGCACACAGATCTGTGGTCCATCTGGACACCCAGTGAGAGCAGGGGGGCATCATGAGTGTCCAGCGCCACCTGCTGCCTACCCAGTCCAGCCTCCAACCTTGCCCTTTCTTAAAATGTCAGCTTCTGTTGGCTCAGGGCAGTTCCTGGACAGTTTATTTACTTTTGGTACTGGGAATCGAACCCAGGACTTCATGTTTGCTGGGCAGGCACTTGTGCCACTGAGCTATATCTGCGCAGTTCCTGAGCACCTACCTGTGTCAGGCCCAGAGGCGGGGGCACTGCTAGCCAGCACCTTCCAGCATCCTGAACATTAGGAAATGGTCCTAATGCAACATCCTATAACCACTACTTAGCAACTAGGAAAGACTAAGCCCTAGTCAGTATGCCTGGTGCCCCTCAAGTGTGTCAGCTCCATCAGTGCTGCTAGGGAAATTCCATCTTCAGGTGAGGAAACAGACTTTAGAGAGATTAAGCAGCTCCCCCAGTACGCGTAGCTAGTAATCGGCACATCTGGGACGCACATGGAGGCCACTGTGCTGTAGTGCATGCACTCGTCCTAAAGGCGAGGAGCAGAGCTCATGGGGAGCAGAGGAGGGGCTGAGACACAAGCCACGGGCCCCAGGTGCCAAAGCCTGCTGGCCAGGTTCAGCCCTGCTGCTCTGTGTGCCCCAAGGGCTGGGAGCCCTCCAGAGGTCAGCCTTGCAGGTGGGTACCTCTCTGACTACCCAGTGCCCCTGCAGCCCTGGCTTGGCCCCGCCTCTGTCTCAGGCCCAGCCTGGCCCCATGGTGGACCTGCCCTGCCCTGCAAGTCAGCTTCCCACCTAAGGTTCTGAGTGCCACGTCTCCCATCAGCTCCATCACCCCTTCTTTCTGCATGACCTCAGGAAGCATTCCCCTTTCCTGGGCCTCAATCCCCCGCCCCCAATACCCCTTCCCACAGTTTCCCTGGGTCAGCTCCTGCTGGTGCATTGCAAGGGTGAGAGCGCCCCCATCTCCCCTGTCCACTTTCTCACCCCTCAGGTCTGCCGATTTCTAGGGTCCTAAAGATGCCCTGGTGAGGCTTGGAGCGTTACACTGCCCTCCACACCCCTGACCAGATGCCATCCACTGTGGTGTGGCATCAGCCCTTAGCGCCAAGTGCTTTGTGCCCTTGCCCTAAGGCATCACCCACCTTGAAAGCCCCTACTTGTGCCTTCACTGATCCACCAGTCCTCCTAGCCAGAGTATCCACACACACCTAACACATGAGGAAACGGAGGCACTACACCACAGCCTCATCTCCCTTCCATGGATCTGCCAGGGTGGAATGGGCAGAGTCTTCCAGGGACAGCTGTCTCCCTCTGTCTTTCTTCCTCTGCTTGTCACATCTCCTTGGCCCTGTCTTCCTCCTGTTTTATTCCCTCAAACCAGTGCTGTCCTCTTGCTGTGGCACCTGCCTGGTCCCTGGGCTTCTCATGATCCCAGGAGAGACCGTTTTCTTGTAGAGCCACCTGGTGAAGAGCACCTCTTGGATGCGTGCAGCACTTCCAAGCTTGTAGCTTATGTCTGTGCCCAGGGGCTCTCTGCCATCTGGTGGTGACAGGAGTGACTATGGCCAATAATCATTCTGTATCCAGTGCTCATTGCCAGGCACTGGGCTAAGCTGTCTGTAGGGCTCCTTTCTTTCATTCCTCAGGTGCCCTTTGATCTTTATTCACAAGTGAAGAAGCTGCCCAGGGCCATCAGCAGTCGAGGGCGCATAGGGAGCATGACCGGAGAATGGGGCGCACAGGTCCTGGGCACTGGGAGGAGCAGAGGCTGGGCTCTCCTTGCATTGGAGTCTTGCTTGTTCCCATCTGCAAATTGAGAAATTTGAGTCAGGCAACTGTGAGGGTTCTTCAGAGCACAGGAAGCCATCCAAGGATTGGGGGCATCCCTGGGCACCCCCAGAACTCATCCTGCATGGCACACACAAACAGCCCCACCCTGCTGTGGCAGCCCAGGCTGTGGGGTGAGGGCTGGCCATCCCTGGAGCTTATCCTGTCTCTGAAAACAAGCCCTTTCACTGAGAGCAAGAGCCCTCCTGAGAGCCAGTGGCCAGGGGAGGGAAGCCAGGAGCAGAGCCCTGGTGCCAGACGAGGCTGCAGGAGTGGATCAGGGCCAGGTCCCTGTCCATGCCAGGCTGTGCTTGGAACCTGAGGATCACAGTGGGAAGGGCCCTCAGGAGCCCACCTGCTGCCAGACGTGCTGCACCTGCCTCCCCCTGGCTGAGTCAGGTTGTCTCCAGCTCAGCTGGAGAAGTGCCTGGCCGCTGCCCTCATGCCCCTGGGCACAGGGCTGAGCGCCCAGCGTCATGCTCTCCACAGTCTCTACTGAAGCCCCAGCCCTCTGCATCCTGCTCTCTGTGCACATGGTTAGCTGTGACCTCTATGAAGCATCACTCCAGGAAACAAAACGGCAAAGCCGCATTGCCTTTCCCAGCCCGCTGTCATGATCCATCCCTTGCTCACCCATGAGCCCCCGTGCCCAGGTCCTCTTATGTTCTCCCTGCTCGCTGGCAGGAGACAGCTGTGGGATGGACCACTGTCCAAGCTGCATCGCTCACACCCATTGCCCAGCCTCCACCCAGCAAGAGCCCAACCTATCTGCTGTCCCCAGGAACAAGGGTGAGCAGAGCAAGCTCAAGACACAGGGCTGCACTAAGCCAGCTCTCACAGGGAACCATGAAAGCCTGTGCCTTCACCCCCAAAGCCCATTCCGAATTTTCACCTTGGGATAAGACCTCAGACACCCTCAGACCCTTGCAGCCTCAGGAGACCACAGTGTGATGCCCTTAGCTCCCGGGACAGCGTCCCTTGGACTCATTCTCTGAGGGAGCCAGCCAGGTATCCAAGCCCCTGTTGCCAATTTCAGTCCCAAGCTGGGATCCTTTGGGCCAAATGACTGAGTTTAGCTCTGCCTCAATTTCTTCATTTGTAAAATAGGACAGAAAGAGGCTCTACCTTGAAAGTCTGCTGTGAGGATTGAGTTGATCCAGGCAAAAAAAACCAAAATTGGCTCAACCCTGCGTTGCTGTGTCAATGCAGGTTGCTGTCTGCTTGTCCTATAGCAGGGGAATAGTGGCCGCACAGGGTGGGCAGCAACAGAACAGCGAGGTCACCATAGCACGGGCCATTTAGGGCAGCAGGTGGGAGGGTCCTGGGCCTTTGGACCTGAGTTTCCTTCTGACCCCTGCTGACCCCAGCGTCCCTGCTCTGGCCTGGGCCCCAGCTGTTCAGGTCTGGCCTGGTCTTTGTCGCTGGCACTACTGTAACCAGGGTCCTGTGAGCAGGAGCTGCACACAAATGGAGCTGTCTCTAAGGGGCCCCAGTGGTGCAATTTCTTCCTCAGTCAGGGGTCAGATTCTCACTTAGTTCCTGTCCTTCATGCATGTCTGGAGCAGTGGTATCTCTAGACCTGCTCTGTCCTGGGAACACTGGGCAGGCCATGGCCACATGGTGGCTTCTGTAGAGCCCTGGCCCCGACCTCAGGGCAGGCAGGGACAGGGAAGCTGTCAGGGCTGTGATATTTCCTGGGAGTAGCGAGGCTGGCCCAGCCCCTGCCCTCTGGGCAGCTCAGAAACCTGTCGCGAAGCCCAGGGTGGGAGGCTGTGGATGCCCTGTGGTCCTGTGGCTTGAGGCATTTGTGGTCCAGGGACTCACCTGTTCTTCCTCCTTCTGCTCCTCTGCCCTTCTGACACAGGGGGACAGAGGGGACCCAGGGCCTGATGGTGAACGTGGTGAGAAAGGCCAGGAAGGGCTGAAGGGCGAGGATGGGCCTCCTGGGCCTCCTGGCATCACTGGTGTCCGGGTGAGTACAGATGTTGGGACTCCTGGGGATGGAGGGGACATGCCTACCTGGGCAGCTGGCTGCAGCTGTGATAGCAGCCACCAAAGATGTGGCTTCACTTGTGAGGTCCACACAGCACCAGTCTCATCCCTGCCTTCCTCAGGCACCTGGACTCCCCTGCCCAGCCTCACACTGAGCTCTTCGCACTCCTTTGCACTTGCTGTTACAGATGTCTAAGACTGTCCCCTTCTCTCTCCATATCGGCTTCACTCCACTTGGCCTTCAGCTGTCCCCACAGCCATCACCCATCCTAGAAAGCTGGTCCCAGGCGGGCCCTGACCCCCAGGACATGCGGAGCCTGGTGGATATCTGCCCCAGGGTCTTGCACGAAGAGGCCACCAAACTGTTGATTGAAAAGCCAGAGAATCTCTGCTCTCCCACATAGGGGTATCTACTCAATCCGTTGAATCAGGTCCCTGCCCTTGAAGGCTGTGGAAAGCAATCATCCCATCTCAGCATCTGGGACAAGTCCAGAGCTTTAGCACACTGCTCTTTGGTACTGATAGCAGCCCCTGAGGACAGAGAGGTCAAGGAATTTCCCAGGCTCACACAGTAAGAGGCAGAGCCGGGGCTTGAATTCAGGCCTGCTGGAGTCTGTACATACTGTCCTCTGCCCTGACCCAGGTGGAACCCAGGCCCTGTTTCCCTGCTGTGTCCAGGATCTGACTTAGCAGTGGGCTGTAGCAGTTTTCACATCTGAACAGAATTTGTATGAGCCTGGAGCAGAGGAGCAGGCAGGCACCTTGCTGCTAAACTGAGTAATCCCAGGCCTTAGGGTGGCCTGCAGGCATGGGGCGGGGCGGGGCAGGGTGGGTGGGGCCAGGCCTCAGCACTCAGCAGCCCCCTCTTCCTGCCTCAAGCGGAGAGATTTGCTTTGACCCAGGTCCCCACCTCCTTCCAGGCCTGCTCACCAAGTTCTGTTTTCCTGTGCAGTGTAAAAAAGGAGTAACCTGGGAAGGATCCAAATGAGCCTGCAACAAATCAGTTGTGGGAAAATGTTTGTTTCCTAAAAATAGAACTGAAGTGCTAATCCCCTCGGCAGCTGGAACAGGGTGAGCTCAATGCAGAGCCAGAGAGGAACATGGACATTGGGCAGACTGGCCTCGCTGGAGGCTTCCCCAGGGTTGACTCAGCCGCAGAGAAGTGGGCCGGGGAAGCTGAGCAGGAGAGGCTGGCTTGGTTCTCCATCGATCACTGGCTGTATGACTTTTCACTTGCTTCTTGTCCTCTCTGATCTCCCCCTTGGTATAATGAAAATGTGGAAAGAACATGTGCTAAGGTCACCTTGAACTCCAATATTCTGAGGACCCTCTTTTTAGTGAGTTTTAAGCATCAACTGTGCAATGGATCCTACCCATGCAGGAACATCTTTGAAACTAGAGTCTGAAGGTTGAATCTGGGTTCCTGACTTGAGTAACCTGCATTCTCTGTGACTGTAGGCCAATTACTGCCCCCTCTGAGCCCTCAAGTTCTAATCTGTAAAGGAATAGGAAGTGGGAAAGTGCTTGACAAAATGCAGTGGACATAAAAGACGGTTTCTATGAGTTTGGAGGAGGGAATGACTAGAGGTCATTGGTGTTTGTGGCAGCTGTAATGGAGTGAGTGGTGGTAGTGATGATGGGGTGGTGGTGATGGAGGTGGTGAAGGAGGTGGTGATGGTGGAGGCGATGGAGGTGGTGATGGAGGTGGTGATGGAGGTGGTGATGGAGGTGGTGATGGAGG
>PVKA01005299.1:0-91626 GCA_004027165.1 Ctenomys sociabilis
TGTATATGCTTTAATGATTTTTTTCTTTTTCTTTTTTTTTTTTTTTTTTTTTTTTTTTTTTTATGATTTTTTTTTTTTTTTTTTTTTTTTTTTTTTTTTTTTGTCTTTTTTGAGACAGGGTCTCACTGGGCAGTTCAGGCTGGCCTTAAGCTCACTTTGTAGCTCAGGCTGGTCTCGAACTCACAACAATCCTCCTGCCTCAGCCTCCCTAGTGCTGGGATTACAGGCATGCGCCACCACGCCCAGCGATTTTTTTCTTTATAATTAGTGTTGAACAATTTCATTTCTGTGCATCTTGGCATGATTTTATTCAAGTTTCTTGTGAAAAAAGTTCATGTTTTCTTCAAAATGTTGTATAATTTCAACTAAATTCAGAAATTTAAGTCTTTAAATATTTATTGCCTACCCTTTTCTACTTTGAGAATTCTAAATATAAGAATATAAGTTTCTTGATTTTGGCACAGAGTGAACTATTATATGACTGATCTGTGAATTCTTTCTTCATTTTTATTTTGGATAGTTTTCATTGTTATATTCACTTAAATTTGTAACTAAACTATTTACAATGTGCAATCTATTAGTTTCATGCTATGTATTAATCTGAGAAATATTTCCCTATGAGGGGTTGGGGAGATGGCTTAGTGGAATAAGCACTTTCCTGACAAGTGGAAGGGCCTGAGTTCAATCCCCTGTTTGACCAAAAAAAAAAAAAAGAAATTCTCTAAAATTCACTGTCTATATCTTATATCTTTCACATTTCAATATTTGTTTCCTTTTTTTTTTTTTTTTTTTTTTTTTTTTTTTTTTTTTTTTTTTTTTTTTTTTTTTTTTTTTTTTTTTGTGGATCCTGTGATAGAACTCAGGCCCTTGCACTTGCCAGGCACGCATTTATTCTACTGAGCTATCTCCCTGGACGCTTGTTTCCAATTTTTAATATGCTATATAATTATTGCTTTTCAATAAAGCTAATGAGAAAAAAAGGAAGCAGATGTAAAGTGAGGGTCAGGTTTTGCTCCGCTCTTAGCTCCCCATGGAGCACCCCCAGACCCAAATGAAGTCACTGCTTTCAGCACCCACACCTTCTAAGGTCCTGATGGCCTTGGTAGGAACCACAAATTGAAATTTTGTGAGTGACAGCTTAAGGACCGAGGAGTTTATTCACCCTTTGTTTCGATGATGCTTTCGACCATCTCAGGTAGACAGAAGGAGCTCAGGTAGTTCAAGGAGCTCTGAACTCTGGTCTACCGTTTGCCAACTCTTGTGTATATTCTAGTTTTGCTTCTGTTTTTCAAGTTCTGGAGTTTCCAAAATAATACAAAATCAAGATTTGTGGATGTATAAGGAATATATACATACTCAGGGAAGAAATCTCTTGAAAAATTTTTCAGCATCTACTGTATCAAAAGCCTGGCTGTAGCTAGACATGGTGAGACAGGCCTATAATCCCAGAAATTTGGGAGGCTGAGGCAAAAGGATTGCTAATTTAAGCCCACCATAGTGACTTAGTGAGACCTTGTTTCAAAATGTAAAATATGAAAGGCTTTATGGGGTTATGGATGTAGCTCAATAGGAAGGCCTTGGATTTAAAGGCTCTGGATTTAATGTACTATAACACACACACACATACACACATACACACACAGAAGTTGGCTTTGATTAATTTAACACATACCTTGTTCGATGGGCCCTCCATGCTTTTCTACGGACTAGGGATGATGGGACCAATGGAACCAAGAACCAAGAATAGGTTTTTCTGTTCTGTAGTAGTTATCTACAGTTGCAGAACAAGTTAAACCAAATTTCACAGCTTCAAGCAATAAACACCTATTATCTCAGCATCATTGGGTCAAGGCTTTGGCAGGGGTTTAGGGTTCTGGCTCAGTATCGTGCTAATGCTGCAGCCCAGCACAGCTCATTAGCACTTTTTGGAAGCTCCAAAAAGTGAGGGTCTGCTTCCAAGATAGTCCACATTCACGCCACTGTCAGGACGCCTCCATCTTCTCCAGCTATTGGCAAGAAGCCCTGTCTGCCCCCCGGAAGGCCCCTGTGGAGCTGCTTGAGTGTATTTGTGACTTGGGGCTGACTTGGAACAGAGTGTGGGCTCTGAGTGAAAATAGGAAAGGGAAGTGCAAGCGCCTTTGCGATAAGGCGTGCTGGTGATGTGCCATAACCCTGCTGGGTTCCGCTGGGTTCCAGGCCACGTAGCACAGCCTCACTGGGAGGAGTTTCACGGGATCCACAGATATACTTTAAAATTACTGAGCTTTCCCTGAAGGCTCCTCTTCTGCAAGACTTCTGGCTTGGTTCATTCTGAGCATCAGTGCCTGCCCCAAGAGAAACAGAGCACACAGCAGGTAGCGCATAAATGTACTCATTTGATTTTTCTTCATTTCATTGTTAAAGCAGGTTAGGTGATTAGAATTGGAATTTGACTAACTGTTCTGATTTGAACTGCAAAATCAAAACTTTCCCCTTTGAAATGTTATGTTGTGTTCAATAAGTGAATATCCCTGGTTCTTAGTGATGAGTTTTGGATATTTTTGCATTTTTGTTTTATAGCAGTTTTCATTCTTAATGAAGGATTCATTTGGCTACACTGGAATGGAGGCCTCTTCATTTTTTGAATATTTATTATATTCAATTCTATTATATAATATTCTATTATAATTGCATTGGAATAGTAGTCTGTGTTGTCCACATTCATACACTGTGGCTTATTTTAGAAAATGGGCCCAGGTAATGATACCACTAACTAACTTCCAACTTGGAGCCCTAAACTGTTCTTATGACTACCAAATTATAGTGAGCACTGAAGTATTACCATGGACCTGGCCAGAGGCCTCAGCCTGTGCCCCAATTATCTGGATCCATTCACCGATCCACCATCTAGTGTATGAGAAAAGCCCATAAAGGGGAAAAACGAATTTATTTACAATTTGACCACAAGATGTGGTAGGACATTGTCCTGACCCTAAGACTCACATGTACTTCAGCTCATAGGAGGGGCAGAAATGTGCCTATGTCCATTCAGCCAGGCTTTGGCCCAACCCACAGGCCAGCAAAATGTTGGCAGCTTGGTTCTGCTGAAACTGCCTTGACTCTAGAACTGGGTGTCAGGGTCGCTACCTGCAGACAGATCCTGGAAAGATAGCCTAGCTGTACCAGTTTGAAGTTCATAGTTTTCAATTCTGAGAGTTGAATCAGGGCCTTGACACTGAGCTACACCCACAGGCCTTTTTAAATTTAAAATTTTATCTCTCTGTGTTGCCCAGGCTGGGCTCAAACTTGGCACTTCTCCTGCCTCAGCCTCCCAGATTGAGAAGAGTACAGGTATGCATCAAATCTGGCGACTATTCCTAATTTTAAAGCTCACCTGGACCACAGTCCTGTCCATGGGGATGATTGTGTGTCCTCAGAAAAGAGCACAGCTGAGTGCATGTGCAGCCCAATGAGGTTAACAGGAAAGCAGAATACGGCTACTTGTAGTTGCCAGCAGGGGACAGCCATAGCCAGTGATTAATCTGAGAGCCAACCAAGACAAAATTCAAATAGTAGAGACTGGCCTGAGACAGTGGGGCCGACTCCCACAGCCTCCTAGATCCTGCCCCCAAGCCCTCCTAGTGAGTGGGAATTTGCACGACTCACCCAGCTTCCCAGATCAGTGAGTATGTGGTGAGTCTGAGGGAGAGCCTTTGGCTTCTTCCCGGGTGCGCCATGCTACCCAAATCCCTGCCCCCAAGCCCTCCAAGCAAGTGACCGGCCTCAGGGCCCACTCGACAGCAACTCCCCAGATCCCCTACCCCAAAGCCCTCCAAACCCAGTTTGAATATCCCTGAATCCCTGGGCATCAAAGTTCGGTGAATGTGTGGTGAGTCTGAGGGAGAGCTTCTGGCTTCTCCCTGCGTGCTCTGCACCATCGAGAGCCTCAGGCCCCAAGACATCCTAGCCAGAGACCTGCCTGAGACACCCCAAACAGACTTACCTGGCAACTCCCTGTAGCCACTGCCCGCAAGCCCACCACAGGAGCGAGAACTTTTGGTGACGCTCCTGGCACTCGATCCACCCCAACCTGCCTGGTGAGTGTGAGGGAGAGCTTCTGCACCTCCCAGGGCTCCCCTAACCAGGGACCCAACAGGGGGGAATCACAGGAGCTGCAGCAAAAAGAAACTGAATACAACAGCTAGATCAAGGCCAAGTATAACTGGATAATATCAAACTTAATAGACTGGCACCCGAATCTCATTACATGATAAGGCTATAGCTGCACCAAAGCTCTACAGCAAAGGTCAGAGGTCAGTGCCATACAAAATGACAAAGACAAGGAGAAAAATGCAATCTCAGGTCTTGAGTCCACCAATAAGTACAGAGGACACTAGCTCAGCTGAAATGAATGAATTAACAGAGACGGAAGCAAAAGAACAACAGCAGAAAGGTATAGAGGAACTCAGACAAGAATTAATGCCTGAAATACACAAAAGAAATATGTGAATACATAGCATCTGAAATACAGAATCAAATCCAGAAACATCTGGGGGAAACCCAATGCTCACTCAGAACAAGTGCAGACAGCACTATTCCAGATGACACATATGAATTAACAGCATCAGAAGCAAAGAAACAACAACAGAAAGGTCATGAGGAACTCAAAGCAGATAGAATTTCTAAAATCAGAAAAGAATTCTTTTGTGAAATACAGAAATACAGAAACAAATCCGGAAATATACAGAGGAAACCCAACTTGGAAGAAACTCTGCAGAAAAAGAATTAATAACTACCTCTAAAGAAGACATGGATAAAAAATAAAGGAGATCAGAAATATGATGGAATCCTGGAATGAACAATACAGAAAAGAAATAGAACGCATGAAACACAGTCAAAGAGATATAGAAGAACCAAAAATATAAATCGCAAGTCTATAAAACCTTTTGAGTGAAAGCGAAGAAAGAGTTTCAGATCTAGAGGATGCTGGTGCAGCTAGTGAAAAGGTAAGAAAGGATCTCTTAAAAATGAGAATGCAGGAAAAAATAATCCATCACATGCAAGATGATTCCAAGATGAACAATGTGAGATTAATTGGCATCAATGAGAATGAAGGAGTCAATACAAATGACATAAAAAGAATATGGCCAGAAGTAATCGCAGAAAACTTCCCAAATGTAAGGAAACAATCCAACATTCATATAAGCAAAGCACCAAATAACTTCAACCCAAGTAAAAACACACTGAGATATATAATAGTCAAGATCCCAGGAATCCTACACATGAATTATATACTGAAAGCTGCTAGAGAGAAGAAGCAGATCACATTCAAAGGAAAACCCATCAGAATTACAGCCAATTTCTCTATACAAACCATGATGAAGGCAAGGAGAGAATGGAGCAGAGTTCTTCAAGTCCTACATGAAAACAAATTCCAGCCCAGACTATTATACCCTGCAAAACTCTCTTTCAAGTTTGATGGAGAAGTAAAATACTTCCACGACAAAGAACAACTAAAGAATTTCATGATGAAAAAGCCATCCCTTCACAGGCTGCTGAAAGATGTTAGAGAGAGACCACAATGACCAGAACTCCACAAATGAGAACAGAAGGAACCCACTAAACAGGACAGACAATTAAACACAGAATACAAAGGAGTAAACAACAGCAGGTAAATATCATGACAATCATAAGTCAACACATGTCAATTATAACCATCAATGTAAGTGGACTCAATTTACCAATTAAGAGAAATAGACCGGCACAGTGGATTAGGAAACAAAATCCAACAATATGCTGTACACAAGAAACACACTTAACTCAAAAGGGCATTCATAGGCTCAAAGTCAAAGGATGGAAAACAATACTACATGCTCCAGCACCTCAGAAAAAACAGGAGTAGCAATTCTGTTCTCAGACAGTCTCAACTTCAAACCAAGAAGGACCAAACGACACAAAGAAGGCCACTATATATTGGTTAGGGGAAAAATTAAAGAGCAAGAAGTAACACTCATAAATATCTATGCACCAAACACAGGAACACCCACCTATGTAAGACAAATCTTGATGGACATGAAAAACATAATATCTAAGACCACAATCTTAACAGGAGACCTTAACATCCCCCGATGGTCAACCAGACAAAAAATTAGCAAGGAAGAAGCAGAACTGAAACATCTTGAAACAAATGGACCTGGTGGACATATACAGAGTGTCCCATCCGACCACAGCTGAATACACATTTTTTTCAGCTGCACATGGGCCATTTTCCAAAATAGATCACATACTAGTCCAGAAGTCATGCTTAAGCATATGCAAGAAAACAGAAATTATCCCATGCATAGTATCTGCCCACAGTGCAATGAAACTGGAACTAAATGACAAAAGAAATCCGAAAAACCCACTAAATTCATAGAAATTAAACAACACCCTACTCAGCAATCAATGGGTCACAGAAGAAATTAAACAAGAAATTCAACAATATCTACAATTCAATGAAAATTTGTTGACCAGAATCTATGGGATGCGATGAAAGCAGTTCTTAGAGGGAAAATCATAGCTATAAACTCACACATTAGGAAAACAGAATGGGAACACATAAACACCCTAATGTTGTGCCTCTGACATCTAGAAAAAGAAGAGTAAACCAAACCCAGAGCTCAAAGACTGGAGGAAGATTAGAGCAGAAATTAATTCAATTGAGATGAAGAAAACAGTTCAAAGAATCCACAAATCAAAAAGTTGGTTCTTTGAAAGACTAATTAAAGTTGATAAGCCTCTAGCCAACCTCATCAAAAAGAGGAAAGAAAAATTCAAACATAAGCAATAAGGAATAAAAAGGGTTAAATCACCACAGGCCCAGAGGAAATCCAGAAGATTGTCAATAGCTACTTTGAGAATCTCTATGCTCACAGAATAGAAGACATAGATGAAATGGACAGATTCCTAGAAAGGTACAAATTACCAAAACTCAACCAAGAAGATACAACAACTCTCAATAAGCCAATAACAGCCAATGAAATATGAAATGTAATAAACAGCCTACCAGCAAAAAAAAGTCCAGGTCCTGATGGATTCACAGCTGAATTCTACAAGAAATTTATAGAAGACATAATCCCTATACTCCTCAAACTCTTCAATGAAATTGAAAAGGAAGCAGTCATCCCTAAATCATTTCTGGAGCCAAGCATTATACTGATTCCAAAACCAGGGAAAGACACAACTAAAGAGGAGAACTATAGGCCAGTCTCTCTCATGAGCAATGATGCAAAAATCCTCAATAAAATCTTAGTAAATACAATACAGCAAATAATCAAGAAGATCATACACCATGACCAGGTAGGATTCATCCCAGGCATGCAAGGATGGTTCAATATTAAAAAATCTATAAATGTAATACACTATATTAATAGACTGAAATCTAAAAAGCACATGATCATCTCAATTGATGAAAAAAAAGGCTTCTGAGCAAGTCCAACACTCATTCATGTTCAAAGTCCTACAGAAAATTGTAATAGATGGACTCTACCTTAACTTGGTAAAAGCCATCTATGACAATCCAAAAGCTAATATAATCCTAAATGGGGAAAAACTGAAATCTTTTACTCTTAAATCAGGTGCAAGACAAGGATGTCCTCTATTACCCCTCCTATTCAATATCATTTTGGAATCCTTAGCAACAGCCATTAGAAAAGAGGGAGAAATAAAAGGTATAAGAATAGGTAAAGAAGAAGTTAAACTATCACTATTTGCAGATGACATGATACCTTACTTGGAAGACTCAAAAAATTCCACCAAGAAACTACTAGAAACTACTGATATGGAAATTCAGTAGCATAGCAGGATACAAAGTCAATACTCAAAAGTCAATGGCATTCCTCTACACAAATAACAAGCATACTGAAAGGGAAACAACAGGAACAATATGTTTTACAATAGCACCATGGAAAATAAAATACCTTGGAATTAACTTAACCAAGGAAGTCAAAGATCTTTTCACAGAAAATTACAATGTCCTAAGAAAAGAGATTATAGAGGATTCCAGAAAATGGAAAGATATTCCATGCTCCTGGATAGGAAGAACCAACATCATTAAGATGGCCATACTCCCAAAATTGCTCCACAGATTTAATGCAATCCCTATCAAACTGCCACCAACATTCCTCCCAGACCTAGAGAAATAGTTCCTAAAATTTATTTGGAACCACAAAAGACCTAGAATAGCAAAGGCAATCTTGGCCAATAAAGACAAGGCAGGAGGCATCACAATTCCTGACTTGAAATTATACTACAAAGCCACTGTGATAAAATCAACATGGTATTGGCAACGAAATAGACCTTAAGATCAATGGAATAGATTAGAAGATACAGAGGCATTTACGAACACACTCAGCCATCTGATATTCGACAAAGGGGCTAAACAAGCTCACTGGAAGAAAGATAGCCTCTTTAAGAAATGGTGCTGGAAAAGCTGGCTTTCCACATGCCAAAAACTAAAACTTGACCCAGCTCTACCACCATGCACTAAGCTAAAGTCAAAATGGACTAAAGATCTAAACATTAAAACAAAAACACTCAATCTCCTCGAAGAGAAAGCAGGAGGAACTCTTGAAGACATGGAAGTAGGTAAAGAGTTCATGAACAAACATATTCGCATAGGAAACACTTGAAAGAATCAACAACTGGGATCAACTCTTCTTGAGGAGTTTCTGCAAGTCAAAAGAAATTGTCAACAATGTGAAAAGACAACCCACAAATTTTGAAAAAAATCTTAACTAATAAGCAATCAGACATAGGTCTGCTGTCTAGAATATATAAAGAACTAAGATATAGCAGGGCCCGCAAATTTAAAGACCCAATTCAGAAATGGGCATCTGAGATGAACACACACTTCTCAGAGGACAAAATTAAGTGAGTGAATAAATATATGAAAAAATGCTCCACATCACTAGCCATCCATGAAATGCAAATAAAAAACAACACTGAGATACCACCTCACTCCAGAAAGAATGGCTATCATAAGGAAGCCAACCAACAATAAATGTTGGAGAGGTTGTGGGAAGAAGGGAACCCTTCTCCAATGCTGGTGGGAATGTAGACTGGTATAACCATTGTGGAGATCAGCGTGGAGACTCCTCAAAAGAATAGGACTGGAAATCCCATTCAAGCCGGCTATCCCCCCACTTGGAATTTTCCCAGAGGAACTGAAAACATTATATCATAGTGATGTATGTGTACCTATGTTTATAGCAGCACAATTTGTGATAGCAAATCTTGGAAATAACCAAGATGTCCATCACATGAGGAATGCTTGAAAAAGATGTGGTATTTCTATATAATGGATTATTACTCAGCTATAAAGAATGATAAACTTGAAGCATTTATATTTAAGTGGATGCCACTTGAACATATACTCATAAGTGAAATAAACCAGACACACATGTGCAAATATAGTGTAGTCTCCCTATAAGTCAAAAGAAGAAAAACAAATAGAAATGTCCAACAACAACTAAAAACAATTGAGCCAGATAGTTAGGGCAAACTGAATGGAGTGTGCTGCAGGGTACTAATCAATTTTTCTTCTGGATGGTTAGCAACCTAAGTTCACAGATCAAAACTGGAGAAATAGAAGAGCCACAAGTCCAGCCAACATTTTGAATGTTAACTAATAAGCAATCAGACATAGGTCTGCTGTCTAGAATATATAAAGAACTAAGATATAGCAGGGCCTGCAAATTTAAAGACCCAGTTCAGAAATGGGCATCTGAGATGAACACACACTTCTCAGAGGACAAAATTAAGTAAGTGAATAAATAGCCTTTCAAGGTCAGCGAAGACTCAGGACATAGGTGAACCTGTACCGCAACATCACGAAACTGAGTTGTGCTCCAAATTTTCTGATCAAGGAGATTATGGAGCCACAGAGGAAAGAGACTGATGATCTATAGTGTGCCTGGGGAAAGTCACATGGAGAGAAAACTTTCATGAGAGCAAATTGGTCAAGCATTGGCCATGACTCATCCACATGGATGACACAGACAAAGGATCTACAGAGTAAGGTATAGGATTACAAGATAAACCCTGAGGGTACTTCACTGATCTCTACAGAAACAAAAGCTGTATCTTTTGGTATATAGGTCTTGCTCTATCTCAGTCTTAACCGTCCAGCATAAAAGTATAAAAATGATGTATATAACATGGGGCCATGATAATGGGTTGAGCTGTGGATGGCTACAGTCAAGAACTTCTTCAGATAACTCACTATTATTGTGAAATGCTGGACTGTGTTGGATTCTCTCGTAGAGTTCAGGCACCTAAATTGGTTGAGTGACAATGGAGTGCCCATTTTTGACAGGTCTAGACTAAAAAAGGGGTATACAAAGGAAGAATCATGATGAGTGTGTATAAACAGTACAATTAGCATAAATATGCCATGCTTCTGCATAATTCTATGAGAAGCAAGATTTGCACTAATTGTGGTTGGACAAGATATTATGTCGGCTTCTAGTACTATGGAAAACCACTAGGAAAATAACAAGGTAGAAATTATTAATTATTGAATTTGTGATATAATTCAGGTATAAAAAATAAGATAAGTAAACAGCTACACTCTCTTAATTCACTGATTAGAGACACCTGCTGTAATAATGGCTGTAATTATAATATCTTGTGTGCACTTTGTATGATACCAAAACATTATGAAAATAGTTTGCAATGTGTTAATTTATCGAATCTGTCCTGTTAATTTGTTTTGAAACTGTCTCATTGCTATTTGTTCTTCAATAAAATAAATTAAAAACTTAAATTAAAGTTTAAAAATTCAAGTCATAAAGACTTTTTGGTTTTTGAATTTAAAAGCACAAAAATATGCTAATAACTTCAAGTAGTTCATATGGCAGCAGCAGGGTTGTCTGTATGCACGATTAAGGGAAGCTTGTATTTAGGCTAGAAGAAATCATACAATATGTAGCACCTAGCTGCTATGCAGGGGCTGCTGCCATGGAAGCAGGCTGCGCAAGTTCTCATGGTGCACCTCGGCTCAGGCTGGCCTTGTAAAGAGAAGTGGTCTCAGTGTGCCATTCAGTGCAAGCACCGCTTGGATGTAGAGCTGGCTAGCAGAGCAGAGCCACAGAGCCTCCAGTCCTCTGACTCTAGAACCCATCTGTTTTTCCTCAGAACCTCAGTGAATGCCCTGCAGCCAAGCACTGGTTGAAGTTCCTCTGAACCCCAGACTTCTTAAGCTACATGCAGCCATTGGGACCGCCCTGCTGACCCCAGTGACTATTCCCATGAGCCAAATGCAGCTAATGGAACAATACTCATGCTTCCAGGAAGGACAGTTGTGGTCCAGCCCCATGCTGGCTCTGCATGGGCTGGGGCCTTCTGTCCATTCACAGGGACCCTTGGAAACCCTCCCTGTGCCAGTGCAGGCCAGGTTTCCCACTGCATGAACTTTATTCACTTACCTCTCTAGTGTGGAGTCTCAGACTGACCCTTCTTTTGTCTCACAGAATTCCTGGGGCCACTGTCGCCATAGGCAGTAGCTCAGCAGGAGACCTGACTTGGCCCAAAAGAGTGATACAGACTGGAAAGGACAGCTTTAAGCAGTCCTCACTGTGACCAACATGTGCCACTGAGCCACATAATTCAGTGCTGTCCTCTGGCTTCTCAAGGTAAGTCACAGTGGGGGCAGCTAAAACCAGATTGGGTCTGCTGGGGTGGTAGGTCTGCTCCTTTCCTTTCTGAATTCAAAAGAGGTCTCAGAAGAGCCATGTGCTATACAGGAGCCTTGTTCCGAAGATCTTTAAGCAATCCCAAGTGCAGCACAGGGAAGCTGGTGGCCAGAAAGGTAAGGTGACCATCCGGAAGCACTTAGCACCTCAGTGGAGATCTGAGCTGGGCCACAGGGCCCTCCACAGCCGTGGCCCTGTCCACTTCCCAATAGCTGTCAGTGAGCAGAAGTTTGGATGAAGGATCCCAACAGGTGCAGAAAATGTGATGGAATTTTCTTTCAGAAAATACAAATCAGAGTTCCACCAAGCTCTGATTTTCTACCAGTCCTGCCTTCATACGAATTGCATTTATCATAGGATGGAACCAAGGTGACCATCACCCTTAGAGGCTCTGTCCCATGGCACATACCTGAATGTTGTCCCTGCCTAGTGTTACTTTCTGGATGTTGTTGCCAGCAATTGTCCCTGGAGCCGTCAGCCACCCAGCTCTGTGACCTGTGCCATGCAGTCATCCTCAACTCATTGCCCTCAGTTACTGCTGTTGGGGTCCAGGCCAGAGGTTTGCCCTGAGCTTGTGCAAGACATAGTGGAAGGTTGCTGGTTTCACAGGAGACGGCTGCAGGAGGATCATCCCTGAAGGCTGGGGGCTTGGGTGTGCAGCTTGATGAGAGACACACACGAGCCCACGTATTCAACCCCTGAGGTTGACCTTTGCTCCTAAGATCGGGTAGGGGAGCTGGTAAGGGACTCAGAACCACTTGGCAAGAAGCAGAGAACAGACACTGCAGGTGGGAACAGACTACCATGGGCTTCAGCAAGAGGCGTGAGAAGTGTCCAGCCCCACCCCGGCAGGCATGCTGCCAGGGACACCTGCAGCCACTTCACCTTGCTGCTCTTTGAAATGTCAGGCTCATTACTATCCAGCTGGTCTCCGCTCTCAGCTGCTTGCGTGGGAGCAGAGTGATTTCCATGTCTGCTGAGCAAGAGCAAGTCATCTCTCTGCTTCATGCAGACTTCAGCCAGTGATCACAGCTGTGGCATGGGGCTGCCTGGAGGTGCGTTAGGATGCAGACATGTGGCCCTGTGCAGGGCTCTACACCGACTTAGTCTGCAGTGAGTCGGGTGGGTGGCTGGGGAGAGAACTGGACACACCTGGCCCACTGGCCTCGCATGGCCCACTTTTGTCAGCATTTCCTCCAGACCACCGACTTTCCTGACCTCTGCTCTCCTGAATGCTGAAGACCACCCCCCACCTCAGGAGCACTTTCCTGAAGCTACAGCCAGGGTGCCAGGACAGAGAGAACCAGAAATACTGTTGTGTGTGTGTGTGTGTGTGTGTGTGGTACTGTGACTTGAACTCAGGACTTTGTGCTTGCCAAGGAAGGTGCTTATTGTACTGGGCTCTCTCCTCAGATCCAGAGACAACCAAAGTGCCAGGCAGCGCTCCTGACTCCAGACCCTCTAGCATGGGCCTGTCCACCAGCACCTGGGTACAATTTCTGGTATTACAAATGTGCGCTGGAGTACATCTCTCTGTCTCTGTCTCTGTCTCTTTCTCATTACTTTTAAGAGTCAAGGTGTCATTATATACCATAAGCTAATCTTGAACTCATGGCCCTCCTGCCTCAGCCTCCCAAATGCTGGGATTATAGATGCACACCACCATATGTGGCTATCTCTTTATTTCCTCCAAGAGCCACACACTCCTGCAGGCCAACCATGTGGATCTCACTCCTCTTGAGTCCTCAGTGCCTGGCCCCCGTCTGGCATCCAGAACCCACTGGGTCAGCATTGCCCATGACTCCTTCACTCTGTATCTGTCTGTGTCAGGCCTGTGCTCAGCTCCTCAGTGGGGTGGTGCTGCCTGGAGAGCAGTCTGGGCAGGGCCTGGGTGTCAAGGCCCAGCAAAAAAGGACAGAGCATCCACTGGGAGCACAGAACCTATGGAGTTTGGAGTTCTTGCCACGGGAGATATCTCAGCGGGAACCCAGGGGCTTACCTCCAGCATCTTACAGTGTGTGTGACAAGAAAAGCTACGCACCTACTCCATAGCAAGCACAGGACCGCATGTGCCTGCACACACAGGCATGACAAGGCAGATGCCCACAGCCCAGGCAGGTGATGGTTCACGGCTCTGGTCCTAGCGAGGTTCTAGAGAACCCACTCTGGCCTGGCATTAGCCTTCTGTGTCTTCCTCTGGGATTCCTGACACCAAAGAGCAGAGGGTGGGAATGGGGCTGTGAGGCACAAACCAACGCCAGTCCTCTGCATGTCTGACCTTGTCTAGGACTGGTGCCTGTGGCCTTTTGCCCACGGTGATTTTGCCTAAAACCAGCACAATGTCTGTAGATACTGCTTTTGTAAATGTGCACATCGGTTACCGTGTGTACCTGTTTGAAAGAAACATGTTTAAATGCCAAGGAACTTGAAAACTACAAAGTACTACAGAAATGGTCAATTTTAATCCAAAGGAGGTGCCTGGGGAGGGACCCCATGTTTGTAATGGGGTCACAGGGGCAGGCGCAGGCCTAGCTGTACATTGTCACATGGGGTTGAGTCACACGCAGAATCACTTGCATGCATGGCGAGGTTTCTTTGCCTATAAAACAGCACTATTCAGATACTTTCACACAGAATTAAGTTAAAACCTGTATGACTGCTCACCCATGCTGCAGAGTGACTCACCAATAGGGAAATATCACGAATCACTTTTAGTTGTATCTTGGTTGTGAATCTTAAGGCAACTATTAAGCCACTGCACCATAAGGAAGATGACAAGTTAGCAGATTTATTTTTTGTCTCCATGTATAAGCTACCACTACCTCAGTTGTATCCAAAATTCCATGTAACATCAGATTCGTTTGTTCCAAAATGCCATAGAAGCTCTGTGAGTCTAAGAGTTTATGGACTAAGAGCTTATAAAGGTCATAGGCAGTTGGCCAGTTCTTGGCCTGCATATTAGCTTCCATTATTTATTATTAGCACTAAAGGTGATAGGCCAGCGAGATAGCTTAGCAGACTAAGCACCTGCTTACGCAAGCACAGGGACCAGGGTTTGATTGATCCCTGGCACCCCATACCATGCTGGCCCCGCCCCCTAGAGCACACTTAGCCAGACACCGACAGCAAGCATGGCATCACACACCTGTAATCCCAGCGCTGGGGAGCCTGAGACAGGAGGATCACTATGAGTCTGAGCTGCATAACAAGACCCTGTATCAAATAGATAAAATAAAATAAAGCTGGTTTATTCCTAATACTTTTAACTTTTTATTGACTTTAATGCTCTTCGTTTCCAGCACATCTAGCAGACTGTTTCACATATCCCTGTGTCTTCACTGCTGCTCTCTGCAGGGTAACTGGAGGGCAGACTGCTCTGCCAGACCAGCTTGGCCACCACCATGGAAGGTGACATTCTCCAGTGTGCTGATGTATCTCAGCTGCTGCCATCAGCCTGGGCTCCAGAGGAAGCATGGAGGGACACGAACTGACTGGGGTCTGCAACCTACTGTCCTGACCCAAGACCATCTGTCCAGCAGACACTCGGACCACATGTGGGAGACAGGACCGAGATCACTAGGTACCACATGCTGAGTGTGTTTGCTCTATAGAAAACCCTGACCAATGGGCGGGGATGTGCTCCAAATTCAGGAGGTCCAAAGGTGTTAGCAGGACAGATCTCCAGGAAGCTGTACTTTAGCCTCTCTGCCCTACTTTCCCAATGTTGGTGTTGCATTTGAAAAATAATACATTTCTTGATTGTCCTCAAGGTGCATAATCTTAGGAAAATGTTTTTGAAATAATGAACCTAGTGCTATCTTTCAAAGTATTGCAAGATAACAAAGCAAGAGACCCATCCCACATTACAATGCATTGCATACGTACCTGAAAGTTTCCCCTGCCCAAACCTGACCAATCTTTTCACCTCCTGGGAATCTTTTCTTCCTGCTAGGAAGAAAAAGTAAGTAAAGAAAGGAGAAGAGGAGAAGGTTAAATAAAGCAAGCGAGAAAGCAATTCAGAAAGGAGATAAGAGGGTGAATTTGCTTTGGGACCAAGCCAGAAGGGGCCAGCATTAGCATCTGCGTGTCCCAGCATCCTCTCACGAGCTCATCAGAGCCTCTGTCTGGGAAAATGTTAAGCACTTCACCACCATTGGCAGCTGCAGCTCTTACTCTGTTTGTGCTGGAGAATGATGTGCAACTGCTTCTCTCCCTGCTCAGCTCAGCTCAGCTCATGGAAGATGACTCAGTGAGCTGCCTGGGCTGAGAGAAGTGTGCAGTGTGTTCTCTCTTACATCTTCCAGCTCTGGTTGGTCTGCAAAATTTGCATCCATGTTGTGCCTCTTCCCAAATGCTTACTTCCCTCCTTCTGTCTAGCATTTTGCTCATCTAGGAGTCATTTCTGGAATTGTAGCCAGGTATATTTGTCACCAGCTCCTGCCTTCTCAAGTCTACAAATAGACAGAAGAATGACTAAAAGCACATCTCTTGGGGTAGGAGGAAGAGAAACAGGAGGCATAAGGCAAAGGGGACTTCTAACCTACCAACAGCTGTGGTAGGACATGAGGGGAACCTCATCTGGGATGGCTGGTGATGCCCTTTTGTCCCCAAGGCCAAGAAGCAGATGTAGAAGGTCCTTTGTTCCAGTGCCTGATACCTCACACACACACCTGCTTCTTGTGCAGTCTCTTCACTGCCCAGCTTAGCTCCAGAGGAAGGCAGTGCTGTATATGTGCTTCCTCTAAATGGGACTGAGCTTCTTGTGAACCTTGAGTACCAATCCATCAGCCCATTAGCACATACTCTTCACTCACACAAGCCCACCTCCATGCTGGTGGAGGTTGGCAGGACTGCAAATACAAAAGGATCAACATGTGATCTATGGCTCATACCAGAGTTCTCCCTGCAGTGGAACTTGCTACTCTTGCCCCAGTGACCAAGGACAAAGAAAATGAGTGTCAGGACTATCCTGGCTCCAGGGAGGCTGGTGGGAAGGACAGGCTTTGGGCAGCAGTGAGAGGAAAGTGAGTAGGCCTTAAAACTCAGGGACTTCTGGGCAAACCCTTGGGGGTCAAAGAGCAGGCTGGATGGGCTGCCTAGGGTGGGGCTGGAAATGTGGCACACCAGTGACATTACCCTACATGCACAAAACTCCCCAAATAGCTATGCTGATGAACACCAGACAATGGCTGACTTTACCACCTGAAAATGGCAAGGGAATAATATCTGAAATGCATTTTAAGAGCTGCTACAATTGACACCAAAAAGGGAACCTGGGAGGAAAATGGGAAAAGATACAGCTAGGAATTTTCCAGAAACATTAATGGTGTGGAAAACTGCAAATGAAGATGCAGGAGTCTTCACTGCCCAGCTTAGCTCCAGAGGAAGGCACTTGTGCTGAAGGAAGTGTTGCTGCCACGTGCCTCTAGATCTTCCTCTATGTCTAGCCAAGCACTCTAGGAAATTGCTGCATAAGTGTATCAGGAACTAAACCAGCAACTTTACTCATAAAGCAGGAGGCAGCTTTTTGTGGTTGCAGGCAAGAAGCAGAAGACTTAGCTGTCTTTGCTTGGCTCCTACAGTATGCATCATTGTGATCAGCCGTGCATTCTGGTGACCAGCCTTTTCTAGGAGACAGAGCAACTGGAACTGCAACAGGGACTATTACCTGGGTAACTAAGAAACTGAAGTATCCTCACTGGGGCTGTTTTCTGTTACAGGGCCACCTGGATTAGCTATCATAGAGAGATGCAAAGACAGCAACGGTTGATTTGCACCACTGTCCTCTTGTTCTTGCAGTGATTGGTTCCACTTACGGGATGCATGTTCTTTTTCCTTCAGAGCACTCTTTTCTCCGTGATCACTTCTTTTGTTCTTCTTTTCCTTTGCTTTTTGTTAGTACCCTAAAATAAATAGTAATCTTTCATGTTCACCAGTTGTCCTGACCAATTCATTGAATAGGATAAAGAATAAGAACCTGAAAAATATAGCTGGTTTGTGTTTTTTACTGTTTGAATTTAGTTGCATCTGCTCTGAAATCAGCAGTCTCTGCTATGGATTGCATGCTCACCCCCTACTCCCAATTTATGCTGATGTCTTAGCCAGGGACTCGGAATGCACCTGTATTGGGAGAGGCAAGTTCAGTGGGGTGATATATTAGAACCAGTTGGTCTCTAGCTAAAGGAGATCACATTGTGCTGCCATGTAGGCCTGCGCCCTAAGTACCTCCACAAAGAGACCATCCCTGAGCAGCTCTGCCAAGGCTGTTCTAGAATCAGCAAAGGGTACCTCTTCACAGACACTGGAAACCTGGAAACCATGGCATATTATGCACAGCAAACCATAACCATTACACATGGCCCTGTTACCAGAGCAAAGAATGTAGCTCATGAAGAGTTTAACTTTTTTTTCCATCTCAGCCTAGTTAAAAGATCTAGAAAAGTAGGTCTCAGATATTGGAAAGCACTTGAGGCTTACAAACCTGAGCTGCAGCACACATTGGCCAGGAGGGAGGCTGCTGGTCTCTGCAGCTGGGCCACACCACCTGCTACCCAGCATCTAGACACAGTGAGGCTGGAGACTGAGAAGACTGGCCAGGACCAGTTCAGTCCAGGTCCCAACATGAGTGGACTGTGTTCAGCAAAGGAAAGAAAGTGGCCGGCACCTCATAGCTGCAGACCAAATCCATCACACAGCAGCAACCTTCTGGAACATGCCGCTGAAAACTGGCAGGGAGGTGTTTCTTCAAGCATGTTTGATTTTCTGCTGCAGGAATGTCTGATCACAAACTCCAGTCACTTCTGGCTCAGGTCCTTCCAGCCTTAGAGGCCAAAATGGAAATGCCACAGTCAGGCCTCCTCTGCAGTTTACATGCTATGGCTGACAGGGACAAGAGAACTGGGTTCTCTTTTTCCAACAAAGATAAATGCACTTACTAGGGGAGGAAAAAATCAAACTCATTCCCTCTTTTGACATCAATAGGACCCTTTGTCTTAAAGCTGCCAAAAGAAACCCTTCATAGAATTTCATGATTTCCTTGCATATTTCAAAGTTTCAGGGTCTGGCAGACATAGCTATTAAGTTAAATATCGGCTGCTATTGTTTACTAGAGCCACTACTGAAAATAGACTTACAAAAGCTTGTAATTAAATAAGTTATATTAAGCAAAGGTAGTGGAGAGTACTTAAAACTCATCATCTCCCGACCACCGCCTCACACGTCACCATCACGCATGTCCATGGCTGTTTATACTTGCTGTTTCCGTGCAGTGGGAAAACTGCCCCAGCGTCAAAGAGCCCCTGAGCCTCGCTTCCTGATGGCATGGCTGGTGCTCTGATGTGCACAAGCTGAAATGAGCTAAAGGGAGAGATGCTTCATGCACGACCAGAGGCCTGCTGTTCATCAACTCGGAGCTCCGATGGTCTCCACCTCGATGCGCTGCTACAGACACACAGAGACACAGCGGGGCACAGCAGGTGCGCTGTGAGGGGGGCTCTGCAGGCTGCTTGCCTCTCTGGAGGGCTCACATCAGTGCCCTCCGCCTATACTGATTTTCTGTTTTCCCTTAATGTGATTAAGATTGGCCGCATCTCATACTTGTACATCAATTGGATGACACAGAGACTGGTGCTCACACCCTAGCTTCTACCAACCCGACAGCCTGCTCAGACCGTCCACCTCAGCAACTCCAGGCACTTAGAGGATGCATCCTGCCCGGAGGATACAAGGCTCCTTCCAAAAGCATTGCACTTAGTGTCAAGGTGTGAACCAGGCTGGTCCCCTCAACCCTATGGTGAATTTGCCTGTTACCAGGGCAGCGTCCAAGCTGCCGCGGCGAAGTGGGACTGCTGCTGCTGCTGTGCGAGTGCCCTCTCAGTGCCTCAGGCCTAGCTTAGCTGCAACAGCAGCTGTTGTAAGGCCGATGCCATCCTGCCCTTCTGCTTCCCAGCATTCCTTGAGGGCTCCCTAGAAGCTGAGCAATTGTGGGTACCACGTTCTTGGACTTCCAGCCTCAGAAGTCAAAACTAATCTTTATTCCTAGCTCAGCATGATAGCACACTTAGGTAATCCCAGCATCCCTGGAGGCTAAGGCAGCAGGGTCACGAAGCAGAGCCCAGGGAGAAGGGTCACAAGTTTGAGCCAAGCCTGCGTCACTTAGCACCTTACAGAGATCATGCCTCAGGTGGAAAAGTAAAGAAAGGACTGGGAATGTAGTTCAGTGGGAAGGTCCTGGGCTCAGTTGTACATGTAGAAGTACATTTGCAAGTTGTTTATAGCAAAACTAAAATAATTAGCAAGTTATTACATTTCACATAGCCTTACCTAATTCCTTCATTTTGTTTTATCTTTGAAAAGAAGAAACAAGTCGCCAGCAATGGCTTTTTAGCATATACAAAATCTATTCTTTTTCATAGGTCTTATTTTCAGGCATTACTAATTTAAAAGGGAAATTTTTCCTTGTAGTGAGTCAGGTTTATGCAGTATGTATAACTTGATTCAGTATGTATAACTTATTTTTTATTGAGGTTCAGCTCAGATATTTTATTAATTTTGAGCCTTCATTAAAATAACTCAATTAAAATGAGTAGGATTGATTACTGCTAGGCAGCACATTCGCTGTATTAATATTTAACTATCAGCAAACCAGCAGGTCTCCAAAATTAGCAAATAATATCAGTAACCAAGCTGGTCAGGAAAAGGCCAGACTGGGAAATGTTCTCTCTATGGAGTCTGCTGCTCTCCCTTTCCTTGAAGGTCTCAAAGGTCCCTCAGGGCCTGAGGTTCCTACTGTGGCCCTTGCCACCCCATTTTCTTATCCTATGTGACTGTATGCTTTAGAACCACAAAGACAGACAGCTGCAGGGCTCTTCGTCTGCCCCATCCTCTGTCCTCCATGTCCCTCTCTTCCAGGCCTGTAGGTTTGTAGTGATTAAGGAGTGAAGCCTTGTGTCTGTTATAACTGGCTGTGCTTGTTGGCCCAGTTTTTCCTCTATCTCTTTCCTTCAGAGTTACCAATCCTAATTTGAAAGAACATCATGTACTTACTCTTTTTGAAAACCTTCCAAGCTTCCTTCTCAATAAATTTCAAGAGGGAATGTATCTTAAATCAAAAGCTGGAAACTTTCAGGACTGGGTGGTGTACCCGCTTCCCAGAGGGCCCGGAGGAGGGGAGTGGGTGGCTCAGCTCCTGCACAGTCCCTTTCCTTGGAGGAGCCTTCTGTGCAGAGCCCCAAGTGTCCCCTAAGCAGGGCACGAGGGCAGTGTAGTGGGGAGGGATCAGCACCAGAGGCTGGGCCATGAAATAGCTGGCTTGGAGCCCAGCTTGTGGGGTCAGGGGTCCTCTCCTCGCTGCTGTGTTCCTGTGTTGCCCCCACTGGCCTCTACAGGACACAAGGCCCAGAAGTGTCCCAACCAGGCCAAGGTGTTGTTCAGAGTTCCATGGCCAGGACCTAGGAACTCCTCATATTCTCCTCTGCCACGCATTGCAGCTTCTGACACTCCTTGTGCCCTTCTAAACTGCCATGCGTTTCTCCAGTTTTATTTTTACTGCCTGAGTAAACTTATAACTAAAATAAATAAATACACAAACAAACAAATAAATAAATAAATAGAAAGAGGCTCTGAACCCAGTCCATCTCCCCCTGCTGGAGCCTGTCTGGACCTCAGCCCTTGAATCACAGTCCCACCACCCCCTGGGTCCCTCTAGAGGGCAGGAAGCTTCCTGCCCTGTGTGAGGGCCACCAGGTCAGCCCTGAGAGAGCAGGGCAGGAGACTGGCAGCCTGGAAGCAGGTAGATAGCTGTGCCCAACAGTACCTTTCTACTCAAAGGACAAACCCAGCAGTGCCTTGAAGCCTGTCCTGACCTACATTGTAGCACAATTAATCAAGTGTGAGTAGATTTTTTTTTTTTAATGAGGAAGAGAAAGACTTAAAAATCTCCTCCAGAGATTTTAAGAATCTTTTAAATTTAAATAGGTCTTCAAACAATTCCTTGCAGGAAGCTATATTTTCACATTGAACCAGATATTTGTGCTCATTTTAGTAATTCCTAATAATTAATAGAGATGTAAGAACTGCGTGTTAATCTTTATAAAACACTTCCAATAATGCAAAACATGGTCTGGGAAGCTATGTTATTGTTGTTTGCGCCAAATATCAACCCTATTTCAGGGTCTTTGGTCATAGGTCATGGGTCTTTCTTTGTTTTATATCCTTAGATATGAAAATAATGCCAGTTTCTACAGCCATGGCTGCTCCTGAGTGGGTCTCCCAGGTTAGCAGCAAGACTGTAAACTTTCTGCCCCCAGGTCTGTACTGTGCGTACAACCCAATAGATGAGCTACAGGCACTGGGTCCTCCTGTTGCTGGTAGGAGGTTCTGGAGAGGCAGCCATGAATCTGTGGAAACAACTAGAGCTTCGGACTCTGTGCCACATCTCTGCCTCAGGCTCCTCTCTACCTTCACTTTCATTTCCTAAAACTTACTCCTTATGATGAAATCTTCTCAGGCATGTTTCTCTTTTCTAAGGAGTAGTTCCTTCCTTTCTGCATAGTTGTTACTGACCTCAGAGCCATGTAGCCCATGGACACAAATAACATAAAAAGAACAAAAAAAAGATCAGAATCAGGCATGGTGGCCACACCTGTAATCTTAGCCCTCAGCAAAAGCCGAGGCTTGAGTATTAAAAGTTTGAGTACAGCCTGGGTAACTTAGCAATATGCCAAGTTCCTCTTTCCAAATTAAAAGAATATAAAAAGCTGAGGATGTAGCTCAATCTGAAGGACCTGAGTTCAGGACCTAGCACTGGAGAAAGAGAGAGAGAGAGAGAGAGAGAGAGAGAGAGAGAGAGAGAAGAGAGAGAGAAGAGGGAAGGAGGATAAAAGGAAGGAAGGATGGAAGGAAGGAAGGATGGAAGGAAGGAAGGATGGAAGGAAGGAAGGAAGGAAGGAAGGAAGGAAGGAAGGAAGGAAGGAAGGAAGGAAGGAAGGAAGGAAGGAAAGGCCCAATAAGTTAATAGAAAATATGTAACAAATATGAATATAAATTTTCAAAAAAAATGCAATGGCTCTTAAATATATGAGAGATATTCACCCTCATTCATAGCAATCACAATACTGATGTGTTTCATCCCCAGACTGGTAAAGCCAGAAGACAATACTGCCAAGGATGCTGGTGGACCCCCAGCTCGTGAGCAGCACACAGGTAGGACACGCCCACAGAAACTGGGTACAGCTCTCTTATTGCAAGTGCTCATCTGTCCCTTTTAGGACTTCTTTTTTTTAGCTATCTATTGGTTCACATTCAAAATGATGTACAGACAATACCTTGTCTTTGACTCAGGACATACGCCTTGTCTCCAGTGTCTGGAGACAAGGCGTATGTCCCTGAAATCTGGGAAAACCAGCAAAATGCTATCACCCTCCTGCTTCAACCACTTTCATAGTTGTGGCTGTTTCTCCATCTCTTCTTAGATAGCAAGTCCGTCTTGTTTCTAATCTTCCTCAAACACAATTGCTGTGTATTGTAAATAGCTTTTGTAGGCAAAAAAAAAAAAAATCAGTTCTTTTCTCATTTTATAGCTACATAATTTCTCATCTCATTTATAAACAGCTACATAATTTTATCAATGTCTTTTCTATATTTCTTGACACAATCATAATTACTTAAATCATTAATGTGATAAATTGACAAAGGTTTTAATGAACAATATTCTCGATAGTTCCTGAGATATTTTCCCACTTAATTGTGATTTTTTTCAGTTACTTTTTATTAGCTTGAAAGTTGATGGACTCATTCACCAACAGATGTTTGCCCACCAGTTACATTGATCCATGCACTTGCTTTTACTGCTCTGCATGGATTCCAGGTTAAAAGAAATGCTCAGCTGCTTCCTTTTCTCTTTGTGGGACAACGTGTATAAAACAAGTAATTATCCATGCCTTAGAAATTAACAAATCGGGAGCCAGGGAGATGGCTCAGTGGAGTAAGCGGTTCCTTGGCAAGGGCGAGGGCCTGAGTTCAATCCCCAGTTCCACCAAAACAAAAAAGAAAAGAAAGAAAGAAATTAACAAATCAATAATAAAAATCTCCAAGAAATACATTTCAAACTAAATTTAACAAAATACATAGTAGTATACCATGTTAGTCTTCCAGTTGCACAAAAGAAATTTAGCATCTTAACCACTTGTAAATGTGTGGTTGGATCCATGCTATTGTCTAGGATCACTGTGCATCCCTTCTCAGAACTTGCTCGTCTTGCCAAGGGAAAGTTCTCCATCCAGTCAGTGCAGGCTCCTCTCTCCCACCCTTGCCCCTCGCAGCCCCATTCTGCTTTTGTTTTCTTTTTTATTATTAATTTTATTGAGAAACGAATGGCAATGAGACAGTTTCAAAACTGATTAGTAGGACAGTTTCAATAATTAATACATTGCACATTGCTGTCTTTGCAGTGGTTATTCATAGCACAAGTGCAGACATGATATCCTGTCTAAACACTATTAGCACAAATCCTTCTTATTGAATTAAGAGAAAGTAACTATGTATCTATCCTATTTTGTATGTACAGATACAAAATGGTCCTTCAATTGTATCCCCTTTTTTGTTTAGTTTTATCAGAGATGCGTATTCCATTGCCATTTAAATATTGTAGGTGTGTGAATTCAGCAAAATAATCCAATATAGTCCACTAGTCCATAATAGTAGCAGGTAATCCTTAGGACTGACAATATCAGCAGTTGGTGATGAACCCTTTACAGCTCAGCATATTAACATGGCTTCACTTTTTATATCTCATTATTATATTTTTCTGCTGGATGGTTAAGATCAAGATAAAGCAAAACCTATATAACAAGAAATGTAACTTTTGTATCTAACAAGGTCAGTTAAATCCCCTCAGGATTTACCCTGAAACACTCTACTGCAGTCTGTAGATCCTTTGTCAGTGTCAGCCATTGAATGAGTCACAGCCATTTGCTCTCTGTGAAAGCCTGAGAGAATGTTTTCTATCCATGTGACTCTCCTTAGGCACACTCCACATCTTCAGTCACTTTCCTCTGTGGCCCTATAATCTCCTTGATCAGAAAATTTGGGACAGCAGTGAGTTACAGGATGTTAAAGTATAGGTTCTATTATGTCCTGAGTCCTTACTGACTTGAAAGGCTAGGGCCAAAATATTTGCTATCCTTATAGCTTTTCTTTTTCTCCAACTTTTGGTCAGCAAACTTAAGTTGTTAACCCTCCAGAAGAGAAACTTAGGGATATTATTATTGTATAGCACAGGCAGTTGAGCATAACTTCACTATCTGTCTGAATATCAAACATCTTAGACATAGCATGAAACAAGTATTTTCCATCAAGTATTGATATGCTAAACTTTAAATTCCTACAGAATGTGAAGGAAAAAAAAGAAAAAAGAAATAAAATATTTTTTAAAAATTGGAATAAGCAATTACATATTTTTACAAAGAAATTTAGAAATCTAACCATATATAGCATTGTAGCAGGACATTTTTTTGCTTTTCTCTTGTTTTCATTTATTTTTAAACAAACATTTACTTGAGAAACAGTATAGTAGTAATTGATATGACATGACAAGCAGTACATATTTAGAAGACCAGAATGAGAGGTATTCCAAGCATGACCCTAGTATTACACATTGCTATCTTCAGTGTAGTTTCTTAGATCACAGGTATCAGCATGTATAATTAGTCAGGGTGAGGATCCTACCATTTAACTTCTACTTTCAAAAACCTGCTGAAGATTCCCAGAATCATTGCCTTAACCATCTTGTGCTTATAAATGTATGGTTTTTGGCCCTATCATGTTTCCTAGATTTTCTCCTTGCCCTCTCTTCATTGTTTAATCCTTGATTTCTGGCTTTCCTTTTAATTGTGTTATACCTTTCTCTTTTAATTTCTCATTTTGAGTTCATACACTAGGGAGACCATATAATATTTACACAGGTGGGTCTCATTTATTTCACCTATGAGTATATCCTCAAGTAGCATCCACTTAAATATAAAGCCTTCGAGTTTATCATTCTTTCTAACAGAGTAATACTCCATTGTATAAAATTACCACATCTTTTTCCCCCATTCTGCATGTGATGGATATTTTGGTTGTTTCCAGGATTTGGCTATCACAAATTGTGCTGCTATAAACATAGGTGCACATATATCACTATGATATGATATCATATTTTCAGTTTCTCTGGGAAAGTTCCTAGTAGAGGGTAGCTGGTTTGAATGACACTTCCAGTCCTAGTTTTTTAAGGAGTCTCCGCACTGATTTCCATAATGGTTGTAATAGTATACATTCCCATCAGCAGTGCAGAAGGGGTCCCTTTTCCTGACAACCTCTCCAGCATTTGTTGTTAGTTGATTTCTTTATGATAGCCATTCTTTCTGGGCTAAGATGGTATCTAAGTGTTGTTTTAATTTGCATTTCACAGATGACTAGCAATGTGGAACATTTTTTCATATATTTATTCACTTGTCTAATTTCATCCTCTGAGAAGTGTGTGTTCATCTCAAATGCCCATTTCTGGACTGGGTCTTTAAATTTTGGGGCCCTAATGTTTTTTAGTTCTTTATAAATACTAGAGAGAAGACCTTTGTCTGAGTGCTTATTAGTTCAGATTTTTTCCCAATTTGTGGGTTGTCTTTTCACTATTTTGTTGCCTGTACCATGCTGATTTTATTCCAGTAGCTTTGTAGTATAATTATTGATAATTTCTTTTGATGTGCAAAAACTTCTCAATATGAGGAGGCCCAAGTCATTTATTCCTTCAAGTATTAACTGTGTGATTTTAATTTTATTCATGAACTCTTTGCCTACCCCTGTGTCTTCAAGAGTTCCTCCTACTTTCTCTTCCAGGAGATTTAGTGTTTCTGTTTTAATGCTTATATCTTTACTCCATTTTGACTTTGGCTTAGTGCATGGTGATAGACCTGGATTAAATTTTAGTTTTCATCATTTGGAGAGCCAGTTTTTCCAGCACTATTTGTTAAAGAGGCTATGTTTCTTCCAGTAAGTATGTTTGGCCCCTCTGTTGAAGATAAGATTTTTGAGTGTGTTAATAGAGGCCTCTGCACCTTCTAATCAATTCAATTGATCCTCAGGTCTATTTTGTTGCCAGTACCATGCTGATTTTATCCCAGTAGCTTTGTAGCATAATTTCAAGTCAGGAATTGTAATGCCACCTGCCTTGTCCTTGTTGCCAAAGATTGCCTTTGCTATTCTAGGTCTTCTCTGGTTCCATATAAATTTTAAGAAGGATTTTATCCCAGTAGCTTTGTAGTATAATTTTAAGTCAGGAATTGTAATGCCACCTGCCTTGTCCTTGTTGCCAAAGATTGCCTTTGCTATTCTAGGTCTTTTCTGGTTCCATATAAATTTTAAGAAGGATTTCTCTAGGTCTGTGAGGTACGTTGGTGATAGTTTGAAAGGGATTGCATTAAATCTGTACAACAATTTTGAGAGTATGGCCATCTTCACGATGTTGGTTCTTCCTATCCGGGAGCAGGAAATATCTTTCCATTTTCTCAAATCCTCTACCGTCTCTTTTTTCAGAGTACTGTAATTTTCTTTGAAAAGATCTTTGACTTGTTTAGCTAGATTAATTCCAAGGTATTTCATTTTCCACAGTGCTATTGCAAAAGGTTTTGTTTCTCTATTTTCCCTCTGAGTGTGTTTGTTATCTGTGTAGAGGAATGCTATTGACTTTTGGATAATGACTTTATATCCTGCTATGTTACTGAATTTGTGTATCAATTCTAGTAGCTTCTTAGTGGAGTTTTTCAGGTCTTCCAAGTAAAGTATCACATCATATGCTAATAATGATAGTTTAAGTTCTTCTTTACTATTCTTTTTCCTTTTATTTTTCTCTCTTGTCTAGTGGCTCTAGCTAATAATTCCAAAACTATATTGAATAGGAGTGATGATATATGACATCTTTGTTTGTACCAGATCTGAGAGTAAAATATTTCAGTTTTTCCTCACATAGAATTATGTTAGCCATTGGGTTGTCATAGATGGCTTTTACCTGATTGAAGTAGAGACCATATATTCCAATTTTCTTTAGGACTTTGAACATGAATGAGGGTTGGATTTTGTCAAAGCCTTTTCTGCATCAATTGAGATGATCATGTGATTTTTGGATTTGGCTCTATTGATACAAGTGTATTACATTTATAGATTTGGTATATCTAACCATCCTTGCATACCTGGGATGAATCTTACCTGATCATGGTGTATGATCTTCTTGATGATTTGCTGTACTCTATTTGTTATTGAGGATTTTTTGCATCTATGTTTATGAAGGAGATCGGCTTGTAGTTCTCCTTCTTATTTGTGTCTTTCCCTGCTTTTGGAATCAGTGTAATACTTACCTCCAGGAACAATTTTGGGAAGATTACTTCCTTTTCAATTTCATTGAAGAGTTTGAGGAATATATAGATTATATCTTCTATAAATTTATTATAGAATTTAGCTGTGAATCCATCAGGACCTGGACTCTTTTTCTTGGTAGGTTTTTTTTTTTTTTTTACATTTCATGTTTTGAGTTATTGAGAGTTGTTATATCTTCTTGATTCAGTTTTGGTAATCTGTATCTCTCTAGGAATCGGTCCATTTCATCTGTGTCTTCTATTCTATGAGCATAAAGATTCTCAAAGTAGCTATCAATAATCTTCTGAATTTCCACTGAGTCTGTGGTGATTTCACCCTTTTCATTTCTTATTGCACGCACTTGAATTTTTTCTTTCCTCTTTTTGATGAGGTTGACTAGGGGCTTATCAACTTTAATTAAAGAACCAACTTTTTGATTTGTGGATTCTTTGAACTGTTTTCTTCATCTCAATTGAATTAATTTCTGCTCTAATCTTTATAATTTCTTCCCATCTTTGGGCTTTGTGTTTGGTTTGCTCTTCCTTTTCTTGATGCTGGAGATACAGCATTAGGGTATTTATTTGTTCCTGTTCTGTTTTCCTAAAGTGTAAGTTCCTAGCTATAAATTTCCCTCTAAGAACTCCTTTCATCACATCTCATATAGTCCAATAAATTTTTCCTGAATTTTCATTGAATCATAGATATTATTCAATTTTTCATTTAATTTCATCTGTAACCCATTGGCTGCTGAGAAGGGTGTTGTTTAATTTCTATGTATTTGTGGGGTTTTTCTCATTTATTTCCAGTTTCATTGCACTGTTGTCAGATAATATGCCTGGGATAATTTCTGTTTTCTTGCCTATACTTAAACACGACCTATGGACTAGTATGTGGTCTATTTTAGAAAATGACCTGTGTGTAGCTGAACAAAAATGTGCATTGCACTGTGGTTGGGTGGAACACTCTGCACATGTCCGCTAAGTCCATTCCCATGCTGCTTTTCATCTCCTGGAACCTGCATGAATGGATCACACAGGCTGTGCGCAGAGCCTGCATGACAGAGCAGCCCACTCCAGAGTGGCCCCACACCTAGGGGCTCAGCCTGGAGCAGCAGAGATGAAAATTAATCAACTGGCCTGATCCTGGACAAAGACAAAACCTGGGGGCAAAGGGCACAACTGAAGACGTGAGGTCCAGCAGCCCTTTCGAGCCTCTGCCCTGCTGCCTGTTCTCGGCTGAGAACAGAAAGTTAATCATACTCCTTATCTGCCAAGAGGAGCAAGGACATGCGCTGGCTTGGGTGGTGACCACAGTCTGCAGGGACAGCAGACAGGCTGCTAGTGTAAGGAGGGACCTCAGAGACCCAGAGACCCGAGGGTAAGCACAGAAAGCCGGACCCAGACTGCAGAGTTTGGGGAGGAGCCACTGTGCAATGATTCAGGAATGTTTTCTTTGACTCAGAATATTGTTTTTTGTATGTATTTTCTTATGTTTATGTTTAATGGAGTTTGCAGTTTTTCTCTTTTTATTATTTTTCCCTTTTCTTTTAGTTTCCTTATTCTTCTTTTCTCTTTTTGTCTTCCAACTTTTGTTATCTTCCACTTATCTCCTACATTTGCTATCTTTTTTTCTTTTTAATAAAACCACTGAATTAGATAAGTATAGAAAGACCTTATCTCAGTCTCTTAAAAGTCACTTATGTGGCCAGCCAAATAGCTCAGCAGACCAAAGCCCCTGCTTAGGTGGATGCAGCAGCTGGGGTTCGATCCCCAGTGTGCTGTGCTGGACCCAGCCCCAGGGCACACTGAGATGGCAATTGAGACTGGGCGTGGTGGTGTGTATCTATAATCCCAGCTCTTGGAAGGCTGAGCACAGCTGGATTACTACAAGTAATCCCAGCTCTTGGGAGGCTGAGCACAGGTGGATTACTACAAATCTGATCTATGTAGTGAGACCCTGTAGACCCTACTAAAGTACAAAAAAAAAGCCATTTCTGACTAACCTACTGCCACTATCATATACCAAGTGTGACAAAACTGAAAATTTATCCTTAAAATAAGGAAGAAGACAGGGATGTACATTATCATCATTTTTGTTCAAAATAGAATTCAAAACATTAGCAAGAGGAATTAGGCAAGAAAGATAAATAATAGGAATATGTATTAAAAAAAAAAGAAGCCAAGTTATTGTTTGACAATGACATGATCCTATTTATTCATGGAAGATCCCCCTCCAAAATCAAAAGACTCTTGGAATTAATAACCAAATTCAACAATGTAACAGAAAACAAAATCAACACACAACTATTAATACAATTCCTATAAACTTATAGTGAACTCACTGAGAAAGTAGGAAAACAATACCATTAACAATACTATCAAGGAAAATTAAATACTTTGAAATTAACCTAACAAAGAAGTGAGACCTCTACGGGGAAAAGGGTAGCACTCTTAAAAAGGAAATCAAAGAGCACATCAGAAAATGGAAAGATATATCATGTTTCCTGGATAGGCAGAACCAATATTGCCAAAATGGCCAGACCTGCACAACCGGTATACAGATTTACTTCTCTCAATAAAAATTCCAAAAGCATTCTTCACAGAATTGGAGAAATAATGTTAACCACAATGTTAGGTGAGATAAATCAGACAAACAAGCTGAAATATTACGTTTTATTTTATACAAGAGATGGGAGGGGGAGTAAGACATGGCAGGAAGGGGAAGGGAGAGGAGGCACAGGTGGTGTACAAAGGAGTAAATTATGCCTGCGCCAGCTACTCAAGGGACGTAAAACTATGTACGGCACACATGTGCTGATACAAAATAAACGAAATCACACAGTATTGATCTTTCTGTGATTGGATTGTTTCTCTCAGCATAGTCTCCTCAGGGTCCATCCATGTTGTGACAGGGGTGGGAACTGCCTTCTTTTTGACGTTGGACAGTATTTCCCTGTGTGGAACCCATGTTGCCCTCTTGACCACCAGTGGGTGGACTCTTGGGCTATCACACTTGGCTGTTGTGGAGAAAACCTCGGAAAACTTGGACGCACATGATCTGTATGAGTCTCTGCTTTCAGTTTTTCTAAGGAAGTACAAAATGCTGCCCTTTGTGTTCAGTGTTTAATAAGTAACATGTTGAAGGAAGGTAGAATATATCTCTCCATGGTTTCTTGTCCTTGGATGTTATTTCCCAAGGTGTGTCAGTTTCCTGACTCTGTCATTTGACTCCTGTGTCTCTGTGCTTCTACTTGAGTTTGAACAGACAGGCCTGATGTCCCACATGGTTCCCTCCTGGTATTTTAGTTCATTTAACCCTCCAGGTAATACTGTGAAGGAAGGAGCTTGAGTCTCATTTTATACATGAGAAAAATTAAGGCTCAGAACTAGGCCCACTGTCTCACATCAGCTGTTACGACGTTGTGCCAATCTATCCTCACACCAAGGGGCTTGAAACTCAGCCGTATCAGAAGGATAGGGCCATTTGAAAGTAGCTGCCACCCTTGCTGAAGGAGACAGGGGTTAAAAGGAAGATGAGAAGCTAAAGGTGAAGTGACAAACTGATGCAGATCGTAAATTATCCTGAATAATCTTTAATTTCCTGGAAAATATGGATGTCTTCTTTCCAAATTTTGTTCTGGTTTGTTTAATTATGTGTGTTTTCATTGCAGCAGGTAAGGCTGAGAGTGGGAGTTTAGAGTCAGGGTTTAGAGTCTGAGGGTTTGCAGCGAGGACTTGATGCTTTTTAGCTGGGTGCTTCTGTCCTTGTGGGGTGCGAGGCCACAGGATGTGTGTTCTGAGGAGTTTGCCTGCTGGACAGAGATTGACACTGAACATTTATGGCTGAAGCATAGTGCAGGGGAGGATGTGAGGGGCCTGACAGCAGCTTCCGCTCTCCCCGTAAAGCAGGGGTACAGATGTGGATGGTGGAGTTGGGTAGGGAAAGTGAAGAGGTAGGTGTGCTACAACAGTTTCAGATTTACCAGAGGTGAGGAACTCAAGTGGCAGCCAAAGTAGTGGAGGAAGCTGACTTTATCATCCTGGCAGGCCCAGAGAAGCTCGGCGTTCCAACGTCTGAGCCCCAGTCCTGGGGTAGGAGAGCTTAGAGAAGGCCAGCTGTGGGGAAGCATGAGCCAGCTAAGCTACAGAAGCAAAACAAAGGCCGCTCCTCCAAGATGTACAGCTCTGCATATCTGGGGTGGGGGTGGGGGGGCACTTGGCAGGCCAGGGAGTGAGATTACAGGATGCAGTGAGGCTGCCTGCTTATCAGACCAGGGTGCAGCTGGTGTGAGAAGAGGGTCAACAGGGACATTGGAGCTGAAAGATTTTCAACTGAAGTTGGAGACACAGATAACCATAGCAAGCGGTTGTGCTGACCTCAGTGTTGAGGTCAACTGGGGTGGAAACAGTGACACATTCTGACACGTTGGCTGATGCGGGAATGGGGGAAGGAGCGAGCATCCTGCATGTGCATTAGAAAGGGTGTCCAGATGCAGAGACCAGGGTTTGATCCCAGGCATGCCATGCTGGCCCCAAACCTGGGGTGCACTAAAACGGTGATTGAGACTGGGGTGGTGTCATGTGCCTGTACTCCCAGCATGCACTTGGGAGGCTAAAACCAGGATGATTACTATGAATCTGATCTGTATAGTAAGACCCTGTAGACCCCTTACTAAATAAAAAAAAAAAGAAAGGCTGTCCAGGTGAGAGGATCGGGGAGTAGATTGGATATGACTGAAACACTAGGAGAAAATGGAGTTGGGTCTCACTGGTTCAGAAGGAAGGCCAGGGAGGCAAGAGGGAGTCCTGGAGCAAGAGGAGACCTTGGCCACAGGAAGACAGCAAGCCCTGATGAAGAGCAAAGCCGGGGAGAACGCAAGGGCCCGGACAAGGTGGCCAGCGTGCAGCCGAGACTATGAGGAGTTCGGATAGCCTGAGGTAGTGCCGCCTTGTCCCCACACAGAGGAGGTACGTGGCCCTATACGCACAGAGTAGTGTGATAGTCAGACACTCATGTCTTATTGTGGGCAGCAGTCTGTCTCAAGTCAGCTGTCTTCTGCCCTCTCTTCCTTGTCTGCCCCAAATTCATCCTCTTTGCCACCATCCCTGTAGCTTCCATCCCATAAAGATCTCCTGAGGTTTATCTGACCACAGAAACACCAAGACCCACACCTAAGATGCAAGGAGAAGGTCATTGTGGTCTGTCTTCCTGAGCCACCTCCAGGTCAGAGGGTCAGCATTCCCCCAGCCTCCACGACCACCTTTTGTTACAGCCATGTTGAACATGGCTGGTGAGCTCTCTTACTGAAGAGGCAAATGGCTCAGAGTTTCCCACACTTGCCATGGAGACATTGGTTGGCTTAAACTGAGTCTATGAGAGCCTGTGGCCAGGCATTTAGCTTTCCCTTGGCTATATGCTGGGGGTGTGGGGAGGACCTTCATGATCATTTTATTTATTTATTTTTATTTTTATTTTTTGGTTTTTAGCTCAAGTTTTTTATTAACTCATAATCACTTGTCTTCTGGTTTGTTGAAGCAGTAAGTCAGACAACACTTGCCACAATAATGTCTGTCAAAGTGGCTGGCCATAAAAACTCCTGCACCACATTCATCTGAAGGGCACTCTCGACGAAGACGACTAATTTTGCCATTTTCATCCACCTTATAGTATTTTAGGACAGCCAACTTAACCTTCTTTCTCTTATGCTTATTCTTCTTGGGAGTGGTGTCAGACTTCTCCTTCCTTTTCTTAGCACCACCACAGAGTCTCAATACAAGATGAAGGGTAGACTCCTCTTGAATGTTGTAATCAGACAAGGTCCATCCATCTTTCAGTTGCTTACCAGCAAAGATCAGCCCTTGCTGATCAGGAGGAATTCCTTCCTTATCCTGGATCTTGGCCTTTACATTTTTTTTGTGTCGGAGGTTCAACCTTGAGTGTGATGGTCTTCCCCGTAAGGGTTTTCACAAAAATCTGCATCTTGGCAGCGGTTCCACCACAGATGGCGGATCCGAAAAGTTCATGATCATTTTAACCCTAATGCTTCATGCATGCTGCAGAAGTAGTCAGGGCAATCTGAGCTGATTGTAGCCCTTGCCTGAGGAAAGAGGTGAAACAGGCCCCAGTGCCTGTCCTCTTCTCTCCCTCTTAATTCTCCCTCGATATGGGATAAGTTGTATGTACTGCCCCTTGTCCATGGTCACTTACAGGAAAAATAACCAGTCCTATTTAAAATAATGGGCAATGTAGGGACGGGCCTTTGAAAGCCAAACAAAGGTTGTTTAAGCCTCAGAGTGGTCACAGGTCAGATCTCAGCCTTTGTCATCTCTTTGGCCACATTCCAGGAAGGACATTTGGCCATTTATTTTGAACACACTTTATAATATCTTTAGAGCAGAAAACTCGTTGTTTGTATTTGGAGACTGTCGTTCATGTCATCTGTTCTGTTCACCAGTCTACATGGCTTGGTTCACTCTGAAGCCTGACCGCCAAGGCCTCCTCAGGGTAGGGGCTCCAAGAGAGCCCAGGAACCATGTCACTAAGTTTGTGCAACAGTTGGCATGCTGGTCTTTGGAAGGACGGCAAGGCCATGCTGGGACATTCGTTTCAGGAGGGACAAGCCAATGGAGTGGTGCAGGAAGGCAAGTGTGCACCAGCAATGTCCAGGGTACAGGAGCCTGGGGGACCCGTGTGCCCTTCCTACCTTGCACAAGCTTGATGCACTTGGATAAAATAATTTGCAGAAATACCAGAGGTACAAGGCTGGAGATTCCATAGCAGGAGGATGTTGGTCTTCACATAAAGGCTGGAGGTGGAGTGTCTGGAAAGATACACAGACAAAAAGAAAACTGGGAAGTTCCCTTCACTCTATGTGGAAGATAATGCTGCCTCTCTCCTCTGGAGGATTAAGTGGCAGGACAAGAGTCACACTGACACACGGGCCCTGACCACATGTCTACATTATATGGATTCTGAGGGAAATACTGGAAATTTCATAACTCTACATTCCACCAAACTATAATTCATCTCTGAGAGCACATTTTTTCCAAGACAAATCAAACAAAACAGATTAATCAATGAAATATACCACCCACACCAAAAATAATTGTCCCCTAAGTTGTAGAATCCAATATAAATTTCATTCTTTTTCCACATCCTAGATTTAAAAAAATGTCTTCCATGGCACCAGTTTCACATGATGTTTATTTAGAAAGAGGATTTATTGGTTTGATGAGTTTAAGAATGCATAGACCTCTCAGCAATGACTAACTTTGTTCTGCACTTATTTTTAGGAGTTTTCCAAGTGTGAACTCACCCACTTCTGTGGGCTGCTTCCTAAAATATAGGCTGAGGGCAGATCAAGGGACACTGGCTAACCTGCTCTAGGCCACAGGGCAACAAGGAGCAGGGTGCAAGTCACAGTCTGGTGTCCCCTTGTCCTGCACCTTGCACTATGTCGCTGCAGTCAGCTGCTCCACTGTGGCATGGCCGATGGCCAATGGCCACCCTGCCCTGGGGAGGAAAACTTCCCAGCTCTTCTGGTGGATTCTTCAGTGTTACCAGCTCCTTGTGGGTCCTGGGTATAAATATGTGATATTCAGCCAGCAGTTTACAGAGGCAAATAAATTAGTAGGAAAAAGTTGGGTAAGATAAGCCATGCAAACGGCAGAATGCAGGAGCGGCCACCTAACACCTCCCACACAGATGCACCTGCTAACAGCTTCAGAACATGGGCACAAAAGCTGACAACTAGAGGATGTCACAATTATAACCCATATTTCTCTTCCCAGAAAGGGCAAGAGAATCAATAAGGATACAAAAGGCTGAAATACAGCACCAGCCAAGTTTACTTCACCAATATTTGCATACCATTATATTTATCAACAGCAGAATATAATGATTGCTAGAAGCACATGGAATATTAATCAGATTGTGTTCTGGGACATAAAGTAAGTTTTAATACATTTAAAAGAGTTGGAATCGTATAGAATATGCTTCTTCCAGCTGCGGATATGGGTCAGTGGTACAACATATGCCTAGAATGCCCAAGATCCTAGGTTTAGCCCTTGGCATGGGAGGATGGAAATAATAAGGAAGGGAAGGAGGGAAGGAAATAGGGAAGAAGAGAGGGAGGGAGGAAGGGAGGCAGGGAGGGATTAAAAAAGGGAGAAAGCCTCAGTTGCATGAATTCTTCAAATAAAAATCCACCCCCATCCTCACCTCGCATTGCATTTAGCACAGAGTTTTGGAACACAGATGTTTCTCTCCTGTCCTTTTGCTCATTTTGCTCCCCATGTCCATGCCTTGTTCTTCAAATTGCACAGGTCAGGATGGGTCAGCAAAGGAAGCCAGAGCACAGGGCTGGCCTGCAGTCTGTGAGGTCAGGAGCTGCTGAGGGGGAATGAGACTGAAAGAAAGCCCAGCTCAGCCCCTAAGAGGGCTGCCCATTGCTGCTAAGCCAGCCAGAGCTAGATCCATAAATCTTGAGCTCTAGTCACCTTAGGAGGGAAGCAGCACGTGGCCCCAATCCTTAGAAACATGAGGGCTCCGGCCTGCAGGTGCCAGGCCGCCCATGCCACTCTGATTAGTGCACACTGAGGCCTGTTTGAAGAGTGATATGGCTCTGCTTCCTTTGTTATTGCTGTTAGAGAGAGTAAATTCTTTCTTTTGTATTGATCTGATAAAATTTTAGCCCTACATTGTATAAATACTGAGGACCCCTGGATGGCTTGGCAGGCCAGCCTTGACCTGTCTCTCCACCCCCTCCAGCAGCCACCCTTTCCTGTGCACAATGGGCTTAATCAGCTGCTCCCAGGGCCAGGCCAGCCCTCCCTCCCCCACAAAGGCTTGCAGGGGCTTCAGGAGCCTGCTTTTGTTCTCTGCAGCCACCCTTTGTGCAGCGGCCTGGGAAAACCCTTAATGAGCCCAGCCTGAGCTGCAGAAGGTCTGGTGAGATAGGGCAGCCCCTCCTTCCACATGGCAGAGCTCACAGAGGAAACAACTGCCCACATCTACTCGCATTCCCTGAAACAATGCCCCATTTAACTTCCTAGGTGATGGGAAATCTGGAGAAAGCAAGATACCACAAAAGATGAATTTGATGCAAGAAAAAAATGTTGAAAAAGCCAAGTAAGAGTCTATCTAAACTAGCATGGCTGGAGACGATGAAAAGATGCAGAAAAGCCCTGTGCAGGCAGCAAGCGGAGGCTCTCCAGGATGGCTCGCTCCCTCTCTCCCTTTCTGCTGAACGCTTGCTGAATGATGGAGTTAATTTCAAAACCTTGAATCACTGCGGGTTAGCCAGCTACAATGATGAAAGCAATGAAATCATTAAAACTGACAAGGAGACAGACACGCTCAAAACATGAAATCCCCCTGTGAGATAAATGTGGAAATGTCACACACAGGCCTTGGATACCCAAATAAATAATAAGATGTGGCTATAGAGGCAAAAATTGGAAACAAATTTTGAGAGAGGTAAAAAGTTCAGTTGTCACTGGATTCCTTTGGGAGGTTGATACATGGCTGACTCAGATAAAAATAACTGAACCACCATGTCAGTCAGCCTGTAACCTACCCAGGGCTGGCCTAGGTTCTCTGGCCTCATTTTCTATGTTGTCACTTCTAGCTCAAAGGCAATACCCACCCTGAGTGCCTGTGCTCCCTCCTGAGACAGTGTCTGTTTCCAAATGCAGGTCTGCTCTCCACAGACAAGATAGATATTGGGAAGCAAGTCATGCTCTGGATTAACAAGGCTGTGTGGGACAAGCCCAGAGAACCTGCTCCTGCCCAGATGGGCACTCCAGGGCAAGGGAAACCATTTGCAGCTTTATGGAAGGCAGAGTACCCAGGCTGGGCCTCTAACAGAATAGTTAGTGCAGGGACAAGGGTCAGGTTTGCAGTAGTGTAACTCAGGAAACAGATCAGTACTGTGGGTCTGAAGAGTCTCCAATATTTCTTGCTACACTGATTGATAATACAATCTGGAGGATATCTTCCCCAGCCATGCAAGGGTTGAGGTTTTCTCCACAACCTACGGACTTGACCTCAAGTCTACAGAAGGTTTTTAAAGCAAAATGTCTTGCTAAGCTGTAAGCACTGTGAGAACAGACTGCGTCTACACTGCTCAACACGTTCATACAGATAAGGGAACAAGAGTCTTCCATCTGTAGCAGTCCCTTTTTTTTTAAAGGAAGGCTGGGTTGCTTCTGTGTCTTCTGGACCCTGCCCCCTGTCTAGCTGCCCAGAAGCAGCAGCAGATTCTAAGCCACACTCCGCCTAGTCTCTAGCTTACAGCAGTGTTTGTTGAATGAGTTCTAGTCTAAGTCCGCGTTTGGACTTGCATCTACTGAGCCTCAAGCGAAGACGGGAAAGATTCAGGGAACTTCAGGAGGCTCGAGGGGTGTTCCAAATGCTATCAGTTTGCTCTTTGGCCCAGTGCTCCATCCCACTCAGGTCAGTTGTATCTGTGGGTGGGCCTCATGTTTCTCAGTGTCTGGTGTCAGCAGTGTAGCTCTGCTGCTGCAGATGGTGCACCAGGCTTTGAGACAGGGGGGACCACTGATGATACTAATAGTCTTTCCTTTTTATGCTGGGGATTGAACTTAGGGCCTTTGCATGGCCCTAACACAACCCCAACATTTTAAAGATCTTTAAATTTTGAGGCAGCTTCTCACTAAGTTGTTCACTTGGTGGGGCTGGGCTCACAATTTTCATCCTCCTGCCTCAGCCTTCCAGGTTGCTGGTATTATGACCCTGTACCACTGTGCCCAGCCTGTGGCCTCTTTCAGTGTCATCTGTACTCCCAAGGAAAGCTATGAAATTGCAGAGCTGAATCCTTGAACAGGTTCAGCAAGGACTGAGATAAACTTGTCTTTAACAGCAGATGTATGATCCCTTCTCACCAAGGTGGCTAGAATCCAGCTGGTGGTCCCCGGGCTGCTCAGTATGCATTGAGGGACACAAGTCATCATTCCTGATTGGGGCACTGAGGGCAGAGCACTGGGCCCACATGTTCACCTCTTCATATGCCCTCTGTCCCTGTGCAGCCCCTGTGAAGCCCCAGTATGCAAGACTTTCCACCATGGAGACCTCCTTTCCCCTGTAAACTCCGTCCCAGTCAGGTCAGTTGTATCTGTGGGTGGACCTCATGTGTCTCAGTGTCTGGTGTTAGCAATATAGCTCTGCTGCTTCAGATGGTGCGCCAGGCTTTGAGACAGGGGGGACCACTGATGATAGCAATGTTGTGGTTGGGAAAGCCCCAATCCTGTCACCCTCCCTGCCTCGAGTCTTCACAACAGGAACCCCAACTGACTGGGGTCCTCCAGGAGAGGGTGCATGCCCAGGCTGTAACTGCAGAGACTCTGCAGGAGGGAGCAGAGGGATGCATTGTTGGGTGGGCTTTTCACTCCACATGAGGCTGGAAGCCTGGTTCAGCAGCATCTGGTCAGTTTCCTGCCTTGGAAGAATGGGTTTTGTAGGACCAAAGCTTGGGCTATGGGGAAGGAGAACAAGACTTCCTGGCCATACTTCTGAGGCTTGAGTTTCACCCTCTTGTGGAAAGAATAGGATGATCTGAGGGCTATATGTACCCTGAAGGTTTTGTTTTTTGCGGAACCAGGAATTGAACTCAGGCCCTGGTGCTTTCCAGGCAAGGGCCTATTCTACTGAGTTAACTCCCAAGCCCCAACCCTGAAGATTTTATAGATTGACCACACCTAAAAGAAATGGCTGGTTCCAACCAAGTATATATTCAGGCCAAGGATATTTAAGATAGATTATATAATGACAGTGCTGTCATTATAAGAAATAATGAAGTTTTTATAAGGAAAAAAGGGAAGATAGTAAACCTGAGGCAGCAAACATGTGTGTATAAGCACACACACAAATATTGCGGCAGCCTATGTATGCACACACATATTATTCTTATACATATATATTCACATAGTTATGTTATGATACATGGCACACACAAATTCACAAGTGTACATGCAAACATACATATTTATGTAAGCATCTATATGCACACACTTACTCACACATGAACATGTGCTAATATCCATTCCCAGAAAAGAGCGTCCTTGAGATAAGGCCTGAGACCTGCTAGCTCACAACACAGACGGTGGACCACGTTCTCCATGTTCTATTAGAAACACAGTCATGGCTCTGGAACAGGGACTATCATAGTGTCATATCTGCATGGCTCTATCACCAACATTTTCACAGGGTTGCCAAGGAAACTCTCCCCTGTGTGTGAGAGCCATGTCTACCGGTGTCTGGGATTACCCGACATGCTCGTTGCAGATGAGCTGTCAATCTTCAGTAGGCTGATGGGGGAATTGACCGGTGGTTGTCCAGGAACACTGCACCCAGCTCCTCCAGGAAGATGACATGGAGCCTGGTGGGTGGGCAGGAAGCTTCAGCCCTGCCTGTTCCTTATGGGGCTAGGCCTTCCTCTGTGCATAAAGAGAGCTGGCAGCAAAGCCAAACATATGGGCAGAGCTGAACCAAGCCCGCTCTGTGCCTTCTCAGGACCAGGAGAGGTGGCTGTGTCCAGCACACATGATGTATCGTGGCATCTGGGTGAGCACACAGGACTCTAAGGTCCATGGGCAGGTTTGCAAGCTCCTCAGAAGGAAGTGTGTCCCTACTCAGCCTCTCTGTCAGTTGCTCATTTCCAGACATCAATGGGAAGCAAAGTATGTGGTTATTCATTTCATGAGGCCAACACAGCAGCCTCCGGGAGGCCTCCCAGAGTCTGGTCCCAGGAGGAGAGAGGAGCAAGCTCTTTATGGAGCAAGATGGAAATGAGAAAAACAAAATCAAGGACAATATATGCTGAGTACCTCATGTGTTCAGCATCACTTAAGTGGGTATTTGCAAGTCAGGACCCCAGAGACGTAACCCCTGGCGCTGTGATATCTCCAGTGTCGTGGGTTCCTCCATCACCTGCTACTGAGTCACCCTGATTGATTTTTTTTCCTAGGTCCTATGCGTGCGATCATGTGAGTGTTCACCACAGCTGCGGTCACCAGGGGGCAGCACGAACCTCCGCTTAAGCCACCTGAGCATTTGAGTTGAAGCCCTGCCTGAGTTCACCTCCAGAAGTTGGTCCCCAGGGCCAAGGCTCCACCTCAGGTCTAAGGCTTGCCCAGGCCTTCCCTCCTCAGAGTTGTGAGTGCTTGATGCCAAGGTTGGAAAAATTGCTCTCCTCCCTAGGCTCCTCCTGGGGCTTACTCTTGGTGTCCTTTTTCACAGGTACAGGGTCTCCCGAGACAGCCAAATTATACTTTCATCTGAGTTTCCCACACACCCCAAGTACACTTACCAAACCTCCAGAACAACACCCATGACAACAGGTCAAGAAGGGCCATGATGGCCTGCTGGTACCACAAGGACATCACTACCAGGTCATCCTCTCTGTTGTGAAGACTACAGCAAAAATGGCCACAGAAGTCAAATGAAGGGCACTGACAGTTACAAATACACATGTGGAAAAGACAAATGTTAGGAGCTGCACTGCTGGGCTGTCTTGGAGCCCCCAGAGCACATTCAGAGGTGGATCTGCCTGACAAGTGTGATGTCACCCGAGTCTCCAACTATGCTGGAAGGTGAGCTTTACCTTCCACATTGGGCAAAAGGGAAACTGAGGGGCAAGGTTCTCTGACAGAAACTACCCCCATCAGCAAGCTGAGAAGCCATGATTCTAGGGACTGATAAGGGCTCTTTGATCACAAGTAACAACAGAAGGAGTCTGTTGTTACTTGTGATCAAACTAACAACCAAGAGGTCTTGGAACCCATACAAGCAAGGAAATGTGAATAGCCATGATCAACAGGAATGCCCTCTGTCCAGAACAGAGTAAAAGGAGTCTTTTGGAGGGAGGCATAAATATGGACAATTATCCTCCATGTTGAGTCAAATTCCAGGGCCAGGCATGGACTGGCCCTTCCTGCCCTAAATGAACAGCTGTTTTGATTGGTATCATCCAAATACATTTGTGACTATTGTGGATCATGACAAAGCCAGGGGAGGATTTCCAATTGATGCTATGGTGCTGCACTTTCCTTCTGGTCATTTTCAGCCTTTGAAGTCAGTTATCCCTGAGCTATCAACATGGACAACCCACTTCAGCAGCCACATTTCTGCTATGAAGCCAGAACATGGCTCTCCAAAGCTCAGGCTGCAGTGTTAGGAAGTCTCCACGGTGAAAGGGGAGATTTTTTCCTTTCATCTCACACAGTTTCCTTTCCTTCCTGGCTTACAGGCGATGGCCTCCAGGGCCCTGCAGGTGTGACAAAGCCTTCCCTACGGTGCGGTGGTCACTGTCTTAGCTCATTCTGTAAGGCATACATCATTCTTCCATGGGTGCCTGTCAGGGGGTCTTGGGTCATGGGAGTCTTTCACCCACACAGCACTCAGCCCTAAGCATTAATACCAGGTTGCATCATGCTCACCACAAAGCCATGGCCAAGTAACGACCCTTAGGAGGGTGGCCTACTTCAGAATTAGGGTCTTCTCAGGTGAGTTTCGGGTGAGGAACTTTGAAGTCATCCTGCATGAAGGTAATCCTCAAGCTCAATGACTGGTATACTGATAAAAGGTAATGAAATACAGATAGATCGAGAACCTCCAAACAATTTAAGGGAAATATAATTCCCAACCTGCTAGATGTCTGACATGCCATGTTCATAGTCCCCAAAACTGAAGAATGAATTCTAAGGGACAAGGGAGGTGAAGAGCAGGAAATACTTATTGAGAAAAAGATAGCTGCTGCTTAAGAAAGACAGAAAGGGACCCAGAAAATGTGCTGTACATGAATCCACTTCTCAAATGAAGTTGTTTCATAGAACAAAATCATAAAGTGGGTACAAAATCATGAGTGGGCACAGGAGGGACAAGACCATGATCAAAAATCAGATTACAAGTGTAGTCACTCATGTAACATCCTGTAATTGAGTTGTGTCCCAAATTTTCTGATCAAGGAGATTATGGGGCCACAGAGGAAAGTGATCATGATGTAGAGTGTGCCTAAGGAGAGCCACATGGGGACAAAACACTCTCTCAGACTTTTACAGAGAGCGAATTGGTCAAGCAATGGCTGTGACTCATCCACATGGCTGACACTGACAAGGGATCTACAAAGAGCGGTACAGGGTTACAGGATAAATCCTGAAGGGATTTGACTGACCTTCTCATATGCAAAAGTTACATTTGTTGTTATTTAGGTCTTGCTTTATGGATGGTCTTAACCATCCAGCAGAAAAGTAAAAAAAAACAAAGTATGAAAAGTTAAACCATATTGATATTTGAGCTATAAAAGACTCAAGTAAACAACTTCTGATTTTGCCAGTCCTACAGATAACATCCCACTAATATTATAAACTACTGGACGACATTGTAATATTTTGCCGAATTCTTCCACCTACAATATTTAAATGACAATGGAATACCCTTCTCTGACAAAACTAAACAAAAAAAAGGGCATACAAATGAAGGACTAATAAATAAAAAATAAAAATAAATAAAAAAAAAACAAATGAGGGACCATTTTGTATCTGTATATTCAAAAGTTAGGATAGACATCCAGCTACTTTCTCAATTCAATGAATAGAAAGATTTGTTCTCATAGTGTTTGTAGACAGGATATCACGTCTGCATCTTGTACTATGAATAACTACTAAGAAGATAACAATATGTACTGTATTAATTGTGGAAACTGTCCTATTAATTGGTTTTGAAATTGTCTCATAGCTATTTATTTCTCAAAAAAATTACTAAAAAACAAACAAAACCAGTTTAGTCACTGGATAATACTAACCTAGTGGAGAGGCAAATTGTGGAAGAGGTGTGCCTAGAGAGAGCAGGGACCTTCCTTGGAAGGGATGGTCAAGGTCTTTGACCCCCACCCAGGTGGCTGACACCTATTTCCAATATCAATCATTGTCATTTATCCCTGGAGAGGTGGACGGAGTGATTTCATCCTTGTCTCAAGGCCTGGCCTTCATCGAGTGCACTCTGAACCGCAGTTGTGGTGTGTTCTCATCTCCTGCACTGACTCCTTTGAGGGCCTAGCTGTGACTCACTGCCTATAATGTTTCTACCTAACTTAGCTGTCTATAATAACAGGGGAAGGAAATTTAAGCCCCAGAGAGGGAGGGAAGAATAAATGTGAAGATAGAGACAGAAATTAGAATAAAGGAACAGTAAGGATTTAACCAGTGTTAAATCAAAATTCTAGACAAGAGACCTGGAAATAAAATGGTTTGCTGAGGTTTTTTAGTTGGTATCTATAAAAGGACCAGATCCTGGGACAGTTCCCACCCCCAGCAGCAGCAGGGCCGGGTAAAAATGGCAGGGGAAAAAATGCCTGCCAGTTCCATGAAACCAGAGTATTTCATAATGAAGATTTCAGGGATACAACTCTTGAATTGCTTATGTTGGACCAAAGTTGTCTACACACGAGACGGGGGGACAGTACAAATCTGAGCAGGGTTTAGGATGGGCAGAACAGGAAATGGGATGGCACCCTCCCGGGTGGCCTACCTGGGTTTCCAGCCTGGGAGTTAGGAACACAGCAGATTTTTATTTCCTTTACTCTAAAGCTTATAGCTGAGCAGCTTTTCTTATCTCACTTCTCCTCTGTCCTTGAGTGTGAGTAAATTTAGGAGGTCTCAGAATGTTCCTGTTATCTAGCAGAAGCTGGAAGAGGCCAGGACAGATTCTCTCTAGGACACTGCTGGAAATGTGAAGTGCATGGCCCTGGGTGGCCTTCATCTTGGATCACTTACAGAACAGAGGACTGCCGCTTGAGCTACCTGGCTTTGGTGCTTTGCATGGGTGGTCCTGGGAGACCACACTTCATTTAGTGACAGCAACCCTTCTAGATGGGCCTCAGGTCTGGCGAATGGCTGTGCCTCACTCACCTCCTTGGGCTTTGCCTGCAGCAGGGATGAGGCTGCATGGACATATGTGCAAACTCCCACAAGGAGCTCCTTCATGCCCCTGAGCTGGCATTATGCTCCTGCCACCCTGGGAGGGTGAGCCACTGCTAGAGCCCTTCTTTCCTTCTCAGTGAGGCCATGCTGCCTATTCCCTTTCCTAAAAGAACCTGGATGGAGTCAGATGCTCTCGAGGGGCTGTCACCTCAGGGAGCTTGCAAAACTACCTATGGCTTTTCTTTGAAGCTTCTCAGTCCCTTAAATTAAGCCCTGTGGGCCCCCACCCCAGCCAGGAGGAAGAGGAAAATGTCATTCCCAATTCCTGGAGGTGATCTCTTTGTTTGTGCTGTCTCAATTCACTTTGGGGTGTGGCCTCTGGATAACAAACAAAATTCCTATTTTAATAACTTTTTGGACATTAAACAAGTGAGGGTTCATCCCTGCTCAAAAGGAGGGGAGGTCTGGGCCTACCAGATAGCTCAGTGGACTAAAACACCTGCTTAGGTAGATGTGGTGAGCGACGTTCAATCGCTGGCATGCTGTGCTGGCCCCCTGCTCCTGGGACACGCTGAGACAGAGATTGAGACTGGGCATGGTGGCTGAAAGCAGGAGGATCACTACAAATCTGATCTGTGTAGTGAGACTCTGTAGACCATGTACTAAATACATTTTTTAAAAAAGAAAGAAAAGAAAAGAAATGAGGGGATAGATATAAGGCAGCCAAGACCATGATGACTATTAGAAGAGAAAAGACAATGGCCCTGCTCCACCCTCTTTCTCTTCTTATTTGTACCCGGAATTGCAGATTAGTGTTGAAGAAGACCTAGGCTAAGATTCCCTGGTCTGACAAGTCCAGGCTCAGTTCCATGGCCAAAGCCTGTACAGGAAATCTGAACTCCAGAAGCTGGATAAGGGAAGGAGAAGGGCTGTCAACCAGGCATGAAAGAATGAAGGGCAAATTCAGTGCACATTCTGTTCACGCTTGAAATATTCCCAAGCCAAATGCCCTTGCTAAAGCTATTTTTCCTGTTGTGAAAATAATTGTTCTTAAAGGAACTAGGCTACCTCAGGAGACTGTCTTGGCTCATGCTTTCAAGCCCAACTGGGGGGTGGTAGGGGAGGGTGTGGAAGGCAGCTTTGGAGAGAGCTGAAGTTCAAGACTTGCCGCTGAGGGAACGTTTCCATGAATATACTTGGATAAACTACTTAAGCTCCTAAGAAAACTGACTAGGACCAATAGTGTCATCTTCAAAAACAAGGGATTTGTAAGTTACTAAATGATATACAAGGCCAGTGCCTGCAACTTAGCACAGAGTCAGAGCTATAGTAAGTGGAGCCAGATTTAAATGAAAGCCTAGCATCAAATGTATTTCCCAAACAAGTGTGGAAGATGATGAACAGATCACCATCAGTTAGACAGGGATCTTCATAGCTGTTAGCACAAGGATCTGCAGGGCAGGCTGAGCTCTTGGCTCCCCACACCTGCCAACTTCTTGGGCATCAGAGCTGCCCAATGACCTGTAGAGTATCAGGTTCACTGAAAAAGGAGGCCAAGCAAAGGAGGAAGGAAAACAGGTTGTCAGCCTCAATTACTTCATGCTTCAGGAGAGGGAAGCTATGACCCAGGAATGCTGAACTCCACCTTAGTAAAAGAAACTACTTTCCAACATGCAGTGCATTTCTTACTGGAGCAGGCTGAGTTTTCCCAGTGTTCCCCTAGAAGCCAGGCAGGCTTGAACGTTCCCTGAAAGTTTGGGACAGTTGCAGAGGCTATTTGGACAAGTAATGGGAAAGGTGTGGGCAAAGAACCACAGGTGGCTTTTAGGACCCAGAGGATCAGGGTTCTGCTTCTTTTTTCCCTCTAAATGTGTTGGAGCCACAACTGTTGTGCTTGTTGGGTAAGTGCTCTACTACTAGCTACATCTCCAGCCCGGGATCTGGTCCTACTGCATTGTCCTAAACAATGGGGAGGGCTCAGGTACACCCATCAGACTCTGAACACAGCTGCAGGTGAGGTACTGGACATCACAACTCAACCCTGCCCTCCTGACCTTCACTTTCCATGCCTGTCCTAGTGTCTGGCACCAGAAGCTTTCTTCAGGTCTCAGGGAATCTGAGATAAATGAACAAGCAAGCTAGGACCTAGAGAGAGAAAGCCTGGATTCGCTGGAATAGCTCCCACCTGACACCTGACACTAATGCCCATGTGGCCTGGGGTACCTTATGTCCCAGAGCAAAGACAACAACTCTCCTCAGGGGAGGGGGAAACCAGAGGGGTCCTGTTCATACATTTGTAAGCTGTGTGCATCCTACTCACTTGGTCTCAATGTAGCGTAAGTGTGTAAGAGTTTGCAGCCTGCTGGAATGAGACACTGTAGACTGGGGGATTAGGCAACAGAAATGTATTACTTGCAGTTCTGGACCTTGGAAAGCCAAGATGAAGCATCCCTGAAGCCTTGCTCTTAGGGTTCCTGAGGACAACCCTTCTCTGTGCTGTTCCTTGTTGTCTCCCTCTGCAGCTCTCTGTGTCCTGTTTTCTCCCTCTATAAGGACACTAGAGCCCATTCTAAGAACCTCATAATGTGATCACCTCTATAAAAAAAAATCTACCTTCAAATAAGGGTTCTGAGGTTCTGAGGATTGGGGTTTCAACATGGCAGTCTCAGGGTCACAACTTCCTATGTAACAGAACAGTGTGGCCTACTGTTTATTCCCCTAGCAATGCTTTGTGTTAACCTTTGCTCTGACCACAGAGCCAAAAGTTCTTGCCTCCCTTTACAGTGATGTCACAGCCTTGGAGGCTGTTAGAACCATTCAGGGAGATTTTAAAATATTTTCAAAACATCGTGTTGCCTAGGCCACTCCAGATCAGTGAAATCAAAGTGCTCTGAAGTCGGGCCAGGCGTGGATACACATTACAACTCCCTAAGCACCAAATTTGCGAACCAGTGTCTTAAAAAGCCTCTAGGGACAGAGGCGATTAGATGCTAATGGGAGAGAGATACCTCTCCTGAGGAGTCCCACTTTTCTTTTGGGGTTTTAGGGTTGAGTATATTTTAATCAGCCAAAAAGTTTGAGTAGAAGCTAGAAAATAGTCTCCATAATTAGGCAAACAATACAATTGCATGCTTGGTGGTGGCATCAGGCTAGAAAAAGAAACTCATGCAGGCATCCTCTACCAAAGAGGTGATGGGGAGGCCCAGCGGCCCCTGGGCTGGGAGCCCCTCCCCAAATTCACCCAGTCTTTTGTGGCTCTGGATGTGAGGTCACCTGTGCATCAAGATGATGAAGGGCCTCAGCAAGGTGCAGCAGAAGACGTGTGGCCTTTGGGCCCAGAGACTGTATCAATAGGGCATATGACAGAAAGGGGGCATGGTTGATGGAGCCAAAGAGCCTGGAGGTTTCAGACACCTAACACTTGGTGCTTAGCTCAACCTTAATTTTCAGTGACTCATGCTGAAGTAGTTTGGGATTCATCTGTCTTATGGGGACAAAGAGAGGCAGATTTTCCCACCTTTGGACTCAGGCCTTTCACCTTGGAACCTGTAGCCCAAATCCATGGCACAGTCACCGTTGAAGGTAAATTTAGAGGCCAAAGGTGGCGATACTTGGGCAACCACCCTTCCTCTGGGCAGTCCTTCCTCATCCATTCTTTTGTTTCTTCATATGCTTCTCCATGCACCACTCAACTCCGATCCTGCAGGACACTCAGTGTGCCAAGTGATGCTCCTCATTTATGTAGCAGGAATGAGCAGCACTGACTAAAGTTTTCCTTCTGGGAATTAATAGTTTACTGGGACAGACATGTGCAGTAGCACACCAGCTACTGCATCAAAATGCAACAGCTTTAAGTGGTGCGAGTTGCCATAAAGCAAAGCAGAATTAAGTGAATGGACAGACAGGGAAGTGTGGGACCTGGGAATCCATTCCCTTGGAAAAGTCGGGGGAGACCTGAGTCATAGGCAGCTTGTCCAAACACATTGTCTTGGTTTTATTCTTTGGCACTAAGAGTGGCAGCATTTCCTGAGCTTTGTAGCTGGTCCACTGTTTCAGGTCATACCCACAGTGATCAAGGAAGTGAGGAGAGCAGGCATGAACTCAGGAACCACATGACAGCGTTTTGATCACGACAGGCCACGTATACAATGGGGTGCAATAAAATTATGTGACCTAGTGGAGTTGTACCCATCTTTGTGTAAGCACATGCTACAATGTTGGCACAATGTCACCTAATGACAAGTATCCTTGTGGTTAAATGGTGGGCAGCGACATTCCTACTTTACACACAATGGACTTAGTACACTCTGGAAGTATATGGGGGAGTGACTCCATGCCTGACTGTGTACATTCCAACCCCCCACATTTTATCCAGCCCTGACTTCTGTGTCTCCTTAAGGAAGACTAAATGGAAATGAGGAGAAAACAGACTCAAAATAATCTTTCCATCAGTGAAAAAATTACTTCCATTGTTTACTCCCTCAGCCTTTATAGAACAATATTCATAAAATTCTCCAAATAGCTAAGTGATTTCTGCATCCTTTTGAAGAACCGTAACCTACCATTCAATTCTAATATCAAGAAGAAAGAGAAGGAGAAGAAGGGGAACAGCCTTTGAGACTTGTACTGAAGTTTACAGGGATTGAACTCAGGACCTTGCGCTTGCCAGGGAGGCACTTATGCTGTTGAGCTATCTCCCCAGCCTGAGGTATGATGTGGAGGACCACCTGAGCAATTGTTCTTAAAAGAAGCAAAATTGTCTCCATTTTGGCTGAGCACCAGATCCCCAAACATTAGATACTATCATGATAGCATAATGCAGATTACTTTCTCTGCATATGGCAGACATAAATGTAGGCCACTCATCTAGCTCAGCTCACAGTACTCATCTACTTCCCACAGTTCTCAGTCATTCCTCCTCAAGCCACTCCTCCACTGAATAAAACCAGGTGTGGCTCTGGGTTACTACTCTCTTTGTTCCAGAAAGCCATCTTCATAGCTGGACTTAGGGCCCCTTGGCTCCTCAATAACTATAAATATGTTTTAGTGTCTTTTCTTTCACCATGGGTTGCACTGGGAATGGTAGATTAGAATTAACTTGGTGGGATTCCAATAACGTATCTTTGGGATTATAACTATTAACTTCTTAGATTGAGAGGAGAACCTCAATCCTAGGGCTGGAGAGGATTAAAACAACAGACTCCTACAGTATGAGAACGTGGACAGCATCTCAGAAAAACACTGGTTCAAAATGCCCTAGGAACAAGGTGAACTTTGTTTATAACCAGAAACAAGAAGTACCACAGAGCTCACTCGACTTGTGAGGCACCCCCTTTGCCTCATTTGGGCATAATTTGTCAGACTCCAGCCTGGGATTGGCTGAAGATTTGGTTGTTGCAATTGGTCGAAGCTCAGTTGCTTGTTTACCAGTGTGATCACTTAGGTTTGATCACATTTATAGACTACATTTATAACTTATTTGCACATCAAACTAGATTTCAGTTCAGCATATAACTGCATAAAGAGAGGCTGCTTTGGGCCAAATTTTGTCATTCAAGTACAGAATTTAGTGTCCTCAACTTATTTTATTTTGTTTGATATATTTCTCATGGCTTTCAAATTCACAAAATGGAAATGAATCATTATCCTGTTCATGACAGACTCTTCCTTTCTCTTTTTGTGTTTTGTTTTATTAACTTGTCCAATTATTTGTTTCCAGTAATATGACAATCCAAGACTCATAAAGCAAGTGCTAGAACGTGCTAGCCATCGTCTGTGTGCTTTTCCTGTGCCCAGTGCCCTGACCCTGCTTCTCCTGAGACATTCCCCAGCCAGACACTGGCCATCCTGAGTCCTATGTTCAGTATGTGTCTGTTAGTGTGTATCGGTCTCAACAATATGCTACTTAGAATTCTTAGCTCTTGTCCTTTTTTTATTCTTTTAAATTTTATGTACTTGTATAGGGTCTCACTGTGCAGCATGGATTTCTAGTGACTCTGTTGTTTTAATCCTCTCCAGCCCTAGGATTACAGACAAGCACCACCATGCCCAGTCTCAGTCACCAACTCAGCGTGTTTGGTTACTGAGCCAGAGTGCCTGTGGTACTAGGGATTGAACCCACGTCCCTATGCTTGCCTGAGCAGGGACCTAGTCCACTGAGCTATCTCACTAGCCCTTGCCCTTTTTTAAAAAACTGTTCTTTAAGCCAGTAGTAATCAAAAGTTAGTCTCTGTGCAGTAGCATCTGAGAATGTGAAGCTCATTACAAATGCAAATTCCTGAGCCCCACTCTGGACCTAATGAAACAGAAAGTAATTTGCATTTCTTTGATCACCAGTGAGGCTGACAATTTCTTAATTTCTCTGCTCATACTTGCTCCTTCTCTGTCCTGAAGTGCCTGACAGGATTTCAGTGAAAATTTCCACAGAGTGGTTTATAACTTTCTTATTGATTGTAGGAGTTCTTAATGTAGTCTTGATATACATTCTTTGAGGTTAAATTCACTGAGGATATTTTCTCCCCATTAACAGTTGATGTTTTGCTTTCTTTATGCTGTCCTCCAAAGAACGGAAGTCCTCCTTGGAATGTAATCAGATACACTGCTTTCTTATAGTGGTTAGCACCTTGAGTTTTGTTTAACAATCCCTTCCTTATTCCAAGGACAGAAAGAACAACACTTACATTTTCCACTAAAAGTTTTTAAGAGCTTGCTTTGGACACATTAGCTCTAAGACCCTGGGGAGTTGTTTTGTGTGTGATGTAAAGGAGAAACACCCACTGCCATTTTTCCCAATAGATAATCTCTCTCTGGCTCCACTGAGAAATTTCTCTTCTCCTGATGAGCTGTGGCTCCTCTGACCTCTCTAAGCCCCACATTTTGGGGCCTGTTTCTGTACCTTCTATTCTGACATTAGCTGATGTGTGTATTTTTATGCCATCAATAACTGCCTTAATTATAGTTGCTTCATAATAAATATGTTCCTTCTCCCTGTGTGTAACTGCTCCTGTTGGGGTTTGCTTTTGGCTCCTACTGAGTTAGTGGATCAATGTGGGGACAACTGCCACTCCCAGCATCTCTCCAAGACGTCCTGCACAGGCATGAAGGAGCTATGCAGTGGCTCACCCTGGCTTCTAGACTGTGCACTATCCCAAGCCTGCCCCAGCCCCACTGTCCAGTTTACAGCACTACTGTCCTCTCTGTTCTCGCATTTCAAGCCCAGCTCTGCCTCCAGCAGATCTGTCCTCTGAGCAGCCAACCCATACGCTCCCTTTGTCCTCTCCAAAGGGCCAGTGCCTAGAAGGCTCTGTGAAGTGTCACCTCTTACACATTCCCCAACTTATGCTGAGAATTTTAAAGGCATTTCATGTCCTTTTACCTCAAACATTTCCTTAAAACCACTGTAATTCCTTAAATTGTCTCATTATGGGACAAAAGAGGGGGATCAGTGACTCCACCAGAAGACTGCACAGTGCCTTCTGCCTGCTCCCCGCTGTCCTGCTTCAGGGTCCACTGGCCACGTCTGCTGTGCGAGTAGATCCCAGTCGACGGCTTTCTCCACCATCTGTGGAGACTTAGAATGTTTTTGGTGTAAGAATCTGGTACTTGTCTTCTTAAAATTAAATTCTCTACCCATGATACAGAAAACACCAGATGAGAGCCCTTGTGGTAAAGGTTCATTGGTCTACTTAGCTGGATTCAATGTGACTCTTCAAAAATGTATTGACTTTTCCGTATTTTTTGGTTCTGTTTCTGTTAATCAAAATCAGAAAATTGGTTGCTCTGCCCAATTGATTTTGTTTCCAAAAATATTTTTGCTACACAGACCACTGATTGTTGATCAATTAAAATTCACTGAATACTGTAGGTCTAATCACAAAATCATTTCAGTCTCATAGAAATTTTATGGTTTGGAAGCCACTTCATAGTCTCAAAAATACAATTCAGTTTAATAAACATTTTGAGGGCGTATCTCCAGCTTAGCACTGGGCTCTGAAGATACTTGAACAAACCACAGACAGGTATTTTCCCCCATAAAGTGCTGCACTTTCTGCTGGTGTGAATTCTATATCAAGAGGACTATTGAGTAGAAAGAACTCCTGATCTTAGAGACACTGTTTAGAAAGCACTCCCAACCTCAGAGACCCTGCCTATCTTGGTGGTGCTTCTGATGTTTATCTAAGAGATGAGGGTAATCGCTCTGCCCTAGGGAAGATGATACTGGAGACTACAAGGCACTTTCCCAACATCTTAAACAAGGGTGCAGATGACACCCCTCTGACAGGATGGGCCATGACATCTTGATTGCTGCAATCTAATGAGTCAGTTAGCAAACGCAGACCTCTCTGTGCAGAGGGAATGGATCTACCTGGACCAAGGAAGACAAAAGATGAGGAGTGCCAGCGGGAAAGATAGAGCTGACTGAGCCAGGGAGCAGAAGGCATGGGTTAGAGGAACATCTGCTACAATGTCTTGTTTGCATACTGTTTAGTAATAAGGATTTTATGTCTCATTGCAAAACCCTCAGAGGGTGAGCAGAATTTAATGGGGGGGGGCTCAGTCTCAGCTGTCTGGCCCCAGTACACTGATGCAACAAGTGCTCTACCATGACCGTGACGGTCGCCCTGGGGACAATAGGGGCTGCCCTGCCAGTGCAGGCAGCACCTCAGGTCTCCAGGATTTCAAATCTCTTGCTTGTTCTCAGGCCAGGCCTCAGACATGCCAATCCTGTGGTTTGGACACCAGCCTCGCAACACGACAGTTGCAATGCATCCATTGCTCTGCGGTAGCATTTGGAGATGGAAACACAAGAAGAAAAGTCCAGCATGGTTTCTGCCCCTGTTTTAAAAAATAGTCATCAAAGGGCATCATGGGTGAAATAAGGGTTGACTATTAAATTCTTGTTTTAAAATAGTATTCATGCTTTAAAAAAATTCTTGGGAGGTTCCTTTTGGGAAGTATCTCATTGCATTGCAAATAATTTTTAAAATGGGGATGGAGGATGGAGCTTGCGTCTGTAAAACAAGGCCCTCCTATGACATGAAGGACAGCTGGTGTGGGCAAGACCTTTAGCTCTGAATGAGTTTACTGAGAGTCTAGGTTTATTTTTCAGAATGATGCAAACCACAGTAACATCAACAACTATTAGGATGAATGAAATAAAGAAGGCTGTTAACAATTTAAAAATGTTTACATAAGAACTTTGATTCATTAAATGGGAGTGAAGAAATAGAAATCAGATGGATATTATAATCAAAAGTCCTAAAAGCACAGTCCTAAAAGCAATTATTTTATGAAGAGAAAGAGACCATTTATATCCATCGTGTAAAGAGGTTGTATAATCAGTTTTAAAATACTGCTAGGAATGGTGCTTATTCCTTTATAGCTGACGTGTTCATTAGGAATCCCAGAAGAGGCTGCCAGAGTTCCACAGCCACTCCGCCTCACAGCTCAAAGGCCCCTTTCCACCTGTGGTTCAAGATCCACTGTGTCTGACCTCCTACATTAAGATAATCAGGGGGCCGGGAGATAGCTCAGTGTCTGCCACAATTTCTTCATTAGAAGTTGACTTCCTGATGCGTAAAACTCACCATTATTTTTTGTGCCATAGAAAGGAGAAATGCACTGCCAAATAAACTATTGCACGCTGAATTCTTACAGGTTTGTATATTTACTAAAAGTTCTTTTATTTAGTCAGAAATGTTTACCATGTGTTTTGTTTGTGCACGGAAATGAGAAAGAAGATGTGAGGGTCATGACACCTCCACAACTTCTCAGTTCTGTGGCCAGCTGTCTCACACTCCATCCACTCACCTGGTCCCATGTATGCCCACTCCTAGGGCAGCCTCTGAGTCAGGATAGATGGTAGACAAAGATCTCTTAGAAATAGGCAGCAGTGCTGTCTCCCGACGTGTGTACCAGCTACTAATACCCGCTTTGTAAATTTTGATGCTGATGTTTCAAGGTTTCATTGTGTGTATGTGCTGGGCACAGCGCTCATGCTATTGTGAGGTGCTGGTGTACCGCAAGTGCACATCAGACACTCCCCTCTTCTCTTCCCCTGGCTCTCCCTCCGCACCCTCTCCTGCCCTCTCAAGGTCCCTGTCCCCTTTGTAAGGGATGGACCTCCCTATTTTGTATTTGCTATTTAAATTATTTATGCTTTAGATTTCTCATAGAATAGAACCCATGTGATACTTGTGCTTGTGTCAGATTGATTTCTCCTCACATTGCATTCTCAAAGTGTGATGCTGGTATCTTAACAGAGGTACAAAACAAGAGTCTAGGGAACAACTGAACTCATCAATCCTTCAAATGGTTCAAGCTACTGGGTGAGTAGAAGCCAAAGACTGTAAAGAAGTTGCCAGAAAACTGAGTAACAGGTCCCTGCACTGTCTATCCAGCTTCTGTGTTTTGTTGTTGTTGAAATTGTTCTTTTTTTAAATTGGCACATAAATGTACATATTATAGAATGCCATGTAATGTTTTATGTAATGTTCAGATGTAATAATGTGTTATATAATATTCAGATCAGGGTTACGATATCTATCTCAAATATTTATTCTTTATTTGTAATGAAAACATTCAAAATCCTTTCTTCTCGATTTTTTGAAATGCACAGTACATCACTGTTATCTATGCTTGCCCTACTGTCCTGAGGATCTATGACCTCCCTCCTGCCATCTACCTCGCCTTAGCTCCCCCTGGATAACCTCTTCCCATCCTTCTCTCTCCCTCCTTTTCCCCCAGCTTCAGGTAACCACTATTCTCATCTCAGTTGCTAGGAGATAACATTTTTTGTTCTATGTATAAGTGAGATTGTTAGAGTTTCATTCTAACATGTCCCCCCAAAGTGTTGTGCATTTAGAGGTGACACTTTTGGAAGGGCATTGTATCATGGGTCACCACACTTCCCAGCAGCTTAATCCATGGGCGAGCTCATACCTGCAAGTGCTGCTGGGAGGCAGGGCCGGCCCTGGGAATGTGTCTCCCTGCCCCACTTTCCTGCTTCGTGGCTGCCACGAGCTTATCAGCTTGCTCCACATGCCCTTCACCCATATGCCACTTCTGCCTCGGGCCCAGCCACACTCTGGCATGAACTATGAGCCAAAATAAACATCACTCCTTAAAGTTTCTCAGTGTCCAGTGCTGTGTCCCGGGGACAGCAAAATGACTAATAAAGAGATTATGCAATACTTATCTTTCCATGTCTGGTTGGTTTCACTTATCATAATGATCTCCAGGTTCATCCATGTTGCTAAAAAAGACAGAGTTTATCCTTTTTATGCCAAATAGAATGATCCAGTATACAACAGCATGTTCTCTTTGTTCCTTTACCAGTTGATGGACACTTAGGTTGATTCTAGTTCTTGCATATTGTCCTTGGTGTAGCAATGAACATGGGAGTGTAGCTGTCTCTTTGACATACAGATTTTTTTTCCTTTGCAAACACCGAGTAGTAGGATTGCTGAGTCATACTGCAGTTCTGTTTTTTAGTTTTGAGAAATCTCCATACCATTTTTCTGTGGCAGCTCTCCTAATTTGCATTCCCATCAGCAGCATACAGATGTTTCTATTTTTCAATATTCTTCTCAATGCTGGTATTTTGATAAAGATTGTGTCATCCGTAGTCTTTTCAATAATAATCATTCTACCAAGTGCAGCAACACATGCCTATAATCCCAGCAGTGGAGAGGCTAAGGTGGGAGGGTCACCACCATGAATTCAAGATCAGCCTGTCTCAGTTTCTCTTCTCTCATTGATGGGACAAATACCCCACACTCAAAATGAAGGAAGGAAAGGTTCATTTAGCTCACGGTTACTGGAGGTTTCAGTCCATACTCAGGTGGCTCCAAGGCAGAGTAAGTGCACGTGGCAGAGGGCAGCAGCTCATGGCAGCAGAAGGCAGCAAAACAACAAGAGCAAAAGGGAGGAGTGGCAGTAATAATGGCAACAGAGAGCCAGTGTGTCTCTCTGTCTCTCTTATGTTACATTCAGGTCATCCATCCCAGGCTAAGTGTAGCACCCACACCCACAATCCCAGCAGCATTCACACCCATAATCCAAGTGGATCCTGAGTTAATCATAAACTATAGACCTGCACCTCAGTGACTGCATGAAGCTTGGGGGAGACAAATATGCACAAACCGTAACACTGGGCTACATAGTGAGTTCAAGGCCAGCCTGAAATAGTGAGACCCTGCCTGAAAAAAAAAAAAAAAAAAAGGAGCAAAATTTAAAAAATAGGGATTCTAATTGGAATGAAATGATATCTCAGTTTATTTTGTGTTTTGCTGATAAGTGATATTGAACATGTTTCATGTACCTGTTGCTACTGGCCAAGAAATAATTATCTATACACACCTGTTTTATTTTTAATCCATTTTTTTCTTGCCGTTGAGTTTCTCTAGTTCCTATATGTTCTGGATATTAACTGCCTATTGTATATAGAGCATGTAAATATTTTCTTACTTTATATAAGTTGTTTCTTCACTCTGTTGTTTGTTGCTGTGCAGAAACTTAATTGGTTTGATGTAGATCTATCTGTCCATTTTTGCTTTTATTTCTTGTGCTTTTGCAATTTAAACCAAATGTCTGACTATTCCAATTTCCCAAAACAGTTTCCCTATGCTTTCTTTTGGAAATTTCATAGTTTCACATTCTATGTTTGTTTCCTTTCTCCATTCTGTGCTGACTTTTGTAACTGGTGAGGAACTGGAGCAATTGTCCCTGTATCCATTAATGAAGTGACCGCTCTGTCTCCCAAGGGTGTGCTTAGCCCCTTTGTCAAAGACCACCTGTCTGTACCTGCACGTGTACCTCTAGGTTCTCCATTCAGTTCCATTAATCTTGTACCATTAGGCGCTGGTTGCAGCAGCTTTGTAGTGACCTTGAGGCAGAGTCATGAGATGCCTGCTGCTTTGCTTCCCTTGCTCCCAAGACAACGTGGCTATTCAGATTTTGTTTTATATTCTGATTTTGTAAAAATGTCAGGATAAAGGTGGCTGCAGTGGTGCATACCTACAATCACAGCGCTGGGAGCCTTAGGAAAGAATCTCAAATTCAAGCCCAGCCCGAGCAACTTACTGACCTAGCAAGATCCTGTCTCAAAAAATAAAAAAAAAAAAGACTGTGAATGTAACTCAGTTTAATTCCCAGTACTGAAAAACAAACAAACAAAAAAATAGGGTCATCTCCTTCTGGTTCTGTAAAGAATGTCACTATTATTTTGATAAGATTCACATTGAATTGGGGATCACTTCAGCAAGTATGCATAGCTGAACAATGCTGATTCAGCCTCTGACCAGGAGGATCCTTTCTGAGTGGAATCTTTGCAGTTTCTTGTATTCCAATTTCTTGCTGTAAACGACCATTATGTCTTCATATAAATTTATTCTTAGAGAATTTTCTTTAGTAGCTATTATAACTAGGATTGCTTTCTTGATTTCTTGTTGAAATAATTTGCCACCCCAACATGGAAATGCTGCTGTCACCCTGTTGCTTTTGTGTCTTACTGGTACAAGGGGAATAAATGTGACTCTCAACCTCCTAGACATCAGATACACCGAGCTCATGTTCCCCCAAATCAAAAAATGAATTCTAGGGCCAGCCAACTAGCTCAGTGGATTAAAGTGCCCTCTGGGGCCCGGGGTTCTGTCCCTGGCCTGCTGTGCCAGCCCCGCCCCCGGGACGTGCTTAGATGGCGATTGAGACTGGGCATGATGTCGCATGCCTGTAATCCCAGCTCTTGGGAGGCTGTAAACAGGCGGTCACTACGGTCACTATGAGTCTAATCTAGTGGTAAGACCCTGAACACCCTGTAGACCCTTTCCTAAAATACAAAAAAAGAAAAAAGAATTCTAAGGAATGACAGGTTGAGTAGAAAATATTTATTATAATATTTTTACCTCGCTTAGTTGGTTATAAAAGTAGGACTCTGGTGACTGTATTGGTTTTCCTAGTTCCGTGAGGAAGCATTTTAGGGTGTTCATATGCAAGATCATGACATCTGCAAATAATGATAACAGGACTTGCGCTTCCGCTGTAAGGATCTGTGGGCCTCGGTGGGATCCATCCTACCTGGAGAAAGAAGGCTGGAGGAACCAGGAAGCGATAGACAGGAAGATAAGAGCTAATTAGGTGGTGGTCCGTCTGCCTGATTGGCAAGAGGCCTTCACAAGCAACAATTTGGACTTTTATTTATACCTTTGCGAAGTTAGTAACACGTGACACAAGGTTGCCTAGCAACTAATAGCTGACATTAACCAGACAGGATGCTTATCTCAGGACTGAGGTAGCTTGTTTACTTTGGGCACTGAGACCTAGTCCCGCCCACATACATCTAACCAATTTTCCAGCCTCGACGCCTCCCAACATTCTACTATGCCCTTTATTTCCGAAACCATAGAATGCCTCGTAAACTTGCTTGTCATCCTTGCGCAGGGACAGTGCTGATTTACTCAGTGTCCTTTCAGCTTTAGTACATTTGCTACTGAAAAGGGTTCCACCTAGCTCATTCTCAATTTCCTCATCATAGGCATTCTGACCTGCACCGCCAAAGCCAGGTCACCATCTTGGGCCAGCCACTAAAGGAACTGACTGCCAGGCACATTGCTGCTCTAACGACGTTCAGCTGTGAAGAGAAAAAGTAGCACTCTTGCTGGGGGAGTCACCTAGAATTGCCTCCGGTGGTCCTCTGTCAGCTCTTTGCCAGCTGTCCTGGTCTGTAAAAGCTACACATCCCTTTTAAAATAATCCAGTGTGCTTGGACCTTTGGAGAAGTCACGTGGCTGCCTCAGTGTGAGAAGGCAGTGCCGAAAGGGTTGGTAAAGAACAATGCCAATGACAGGGCAGAAGCACATGCACCACAGGAATTTTTAACAGCGATTTTAAAATCCCTAACAAATATGTGTTCTAAGTATGAAATGGTAGATGTGGCACGCTGCGACACAATAGACACCAAAACCAAAGGAAGAGTCTGGAGGGCTTTATTAGCTGAGCTCAGCAGCACACTCCCTCAGACAAGCGAAGGAGAGCGTGTGCTGAGTTGAAACAAAGCACAACTTTAAGGCGAGAAACTGCAGGGTTGGGGGAGGAAAGCGGATTCTTTCAAGGTTTAGTTATCACTCCCCCCATACTCAGGAAAGGCACCTGGTCACAGTCTAATCTATTTCTCAGGAAGCTGAGGAACATCTTTTAATTAGGGTGAACAGTTGTAATTTATGGTCTGGCATGGGTGTGGGTTTACAGAAAAGATCAAGGCTTTACAAGACAAGGAGGTTATGAATCTTGTTACAGAATGCAGTAACTTAAGCCAGCTTACAACTTTCCCCACTGGTTTTTGCAATTGAATCAAATCCTTGGCTCATTGGGGTGATATTCATGGAATGGCAGTGGTTTGCATCTTTTTGCTTTTAAAATTAGCATTTTTGCAACCTGGAACTTTGTCTGGATATGGTTTAACAGCTATTTAATAATGGAGGGCCCGACCGTGAGGACCAGGAACGGGAGCATGAGGGGGCCAGCTAGAGTCTTTTTTTAAATAAATATCAGATATGATCCTCATCTGTTCTGGAGGTCCATCTTAGCTAACAATCTTAAGGTTTTTTTTAGTTTAGTGTCTGAAGGCTTGAGGGCTGTTAGGTCTTTGTCGATGAAGGTGCTTAGTTTATGATAGTTTTTATCTCCTGTGATTAAGCTTGATGCCCCAAGGGCTGCAACTACAAAATGGGTACCAAAACAGACAGGATCAGCTCTTTTAACTTTGTTATGTTTGACTCTCAATAGAGATGTTCGTGACCCCCATCACCCAAATATCAATACGCCTGAGGGAAAATATGGATCCAAATGTATAACTCAGGCTGTTGGGCAAATGCACTGAGCAGCATACAAGGACTGATTCCATTAATGCAAGCAAAGCATGACTCAGAGGGAGCCCTCAAATGTTGATTAGCAGGATAAGAGTGATTATAAATGATGAAAGCATTTGAGCAAAAATCTAAATACAGGCTTTTTGCTAGATTATAGATAGGAGAGTGAAAGCAAGTTCCATTTGTTCTTTGGATGTTTCTTGGGGCTAGGATTGGTCATTGTCCCCACCAACAGGGTGAGGTGTCTTTAGCTCCAATACAATTGACTATGTTAATGGTCTGATGAGTGCCTAGGGAGGTATGTGTAGGGAGTCCCCTATAAAAGGGTGGGGCTGGGTCTAAACATAGCCAACAATTAATGATGATGTTAGGGTTGGTGGTGGTGTGCTACTTTGTCAAAGAAGAGGTTTTTAACAAAACTAAATATCATAGCATATGTTTAAATCTCTTAGGTCTTACGTACTCATGGCCCTTTGTGGCGATGTTATATCAAATTATTTTGACATGTGTTAATCTACTCAAACAGCAAGGAACATTAGTGAACAACAAATTCTGACTAGCTGGGTTTTTTAGAACTCTAGAACAGGCAATATCTCTCATGTCCCCACTGGTTTTGGTGTCACCTCTTGAGCTGTAACATCAGCCAGGTAGTTTTTTTTGTTTGTTTGTTTGTTTTTTGTCTTGAGGGCTGGCCTACAGTGGGGAGCATCTATTTCTCTCAAGCTGTAGTCACCTTGTCTTTAATTTTGTCTCATTGAGGGTCTAGTCCTATCTGACTGTCTATAATATTTTTATTTAACTTGGCTGTCTCTAACTTTTTTTTTTTCTGAAGAAATAACCTGAACTATTGTGAGGGAAGTATGGGCGATGACCACTCTGGCTTCTTCAGGCTGAAGGGGGGTGGGGGTCACAGTTGTTGACCAGCAGTCAGAAATACTCTCCAGAGGTTTTATCTAAAGGCCCTCAATAGATATCAGGCATTTTTACCTTGGGTAGGCAGAATAGCTTTAAATCTGAAGGAGACAAAGCCATAGAAACAATTAAACAAATAATAACATCAACAGGATACAGTAATCACTTAGCAGATCTGGAATGTAATAACCTTTTAAAGTCTGTAATTATAAAAACACTAGTCAGAATATCTTGTAGGTCTATTAGCAGATATCTCTTAAATGTGGGGTTTAATCTTTTTTGGCTTTTATGGCCAATGGGTATTGTCTCAAATAAACTGGCACATTCTTAGTCTCACCAATTTTATTATTATTATGGGCACATGAATTGTCAGAAACAGGGAAAACACCAAGTACTCTCTAGTTTGCAAGTGGGGACACTGGCTAGGTATCTACTGATAAAGACAAACCTGCATGAGCTTTTATCAAACGTTTCACAGGCCTTTTTTTTTTATTTTTATATTGGCAGTTAACATGGGTTCCCTCTGGCTGAGAGGGAAGATTCATGACCATCTCAATCTGAAACTTTCTCTGACTCTATCATGAACACTTTTTTTGTTGTCCTTCTGTAGCAGCTTTGGACACTTTTGCTTGAAATGTCTCTTTTTTTTTTTTTCTGTCAGAATCTAGGAAAGTATAACTATTTTTTTTTATTTCATTTTCATTTTCCGTCTATAATTGCATTCTGTATCCTTTCTATTATGAGACACCTCAACTCAGACCAATTTATTTCTGCAAACTCTTTTTACTTTTGCAGCTTGTGTCAGATACCTAGGGTCCACTGAGCAAGGTATAACTTTTTGGTTTGGCTTTGGTAACTTCTAGGAAAGAACAAATTTTCTGAGAAATTAGAGCACATATAATCAAAGCATGAACCTTCAAGATAACAGGTACATTCATAAACTTTTTGAGGCTAGCAGTCATAACCCACTAGTTTTTAGACCCCTTTATTTATCGAGCTGACAGTTTGCTATGAGTTTCTCTAGCTATACTTGGGTTAATACCTTATTTTTACTGTCAGTGTTTTTTAGTAAGTTAAGTAGAGTTTGGCATATTTTTCTAGCTATACCTGCATTTACTATCAGCTTGAAATACCTGAGTTACATCATAAATCAACCAGGCTAACTTAATACACTTATCATGAAATACATAGTATTTCGTCAGATTAAACCAATGTCTCATTTAGTGTTATAGAGATGGCCCCTATTGTAAACAAGGGGCACTGTTGAGGGATTTCTCCTTTTAGCATTGTGGCTCTGAATTTTATGCCACAAATATAAGACCTGGTTCTATCTGTAGGCCCAAAGCTATTGGGCACTGTGTAGCCAATGTCTTTAGAACATTTTTAAGCTGACAGGATGTTATCTGTCCTTGGGAACCTGTTTTAAATAGTGAAATACTTTAAGTTTTACATATGAATAACAGCATTTCAGTTATAGCTAAAGCAATGTATCTTCTAAAGCCTGTTTCTGTTGAGCTATGATAACTGGAAGGAAGGTCAGAGTTGGAGAAAGACGAAGAGACCTGTGCCAATATCCAGCAATGGGCTGTTTTTTTTTTTTTTTTCTTTAGTTGTAATTACTCAGGGCTCCTCCATAGAGATGACAGGTAGGGATAACAGTCTGACCAGAGGAAGGAGGCAGGTCCAGGGCCCTTTGGTCCTACTGGACCATGTGGGAAGCCGACTCTGAGCTCTGGGGCCTCTGCCTCAGAGTGCAGTCTCACTTCCAGTGTGGTCTTAGCAGTCAGGGCATGGCTTGTTGATCTCTTTGAGGCAGTCCCTCTCATGCTGGCCTGGCTTCTGACTGCAGTAGCAGATGAACCTCATCATTGCTGAGCTCTTCTTGGAGCCAAGAGAATCAGACTTAGGGTCTGTTTGGAGCCCGCAAAAAAGGCAGCTGTTTTTATTTCTTTGCTTTTTTCCCCTGGTTTTCTCCCAGTTCTGATTATAGGACATTGTTTTCTTAGTGCCCTATAAAGTGTCAAATGAGTTGTCTGAAACAAAAGCCATTTTTTGTATCTCTTTTTTAATATCTGGAGCTGACTGAGTAATGACTTATCTGTAAGAGTAGACTGTCACTCTACTGAGTTAGCATTTTAGGAAGTTTGCTTTACCAGTTTTATATTAAACATTTTAAGAAATCAGACAGGTGTTTATCTTTTTCCTGGTAAATAGCTGAAATTTAATTACTGAAAGCTTGGTTTTAGTTCTTTTTAGACCTTTAAGAATACATACTAGAAAATACTTTTTATTACAATTTTCTGCCTGGCGATTAGGCCTGAAGGGGTCTGACTGCTTGGGCTGTTACAGCTAAACCAAGATAGACCGGTTGTCTGTCTTCTGGTTGTTTGAAATAACAATATGATGTTTATCTCCAAATACAACATTAGCTTGTCATGCTGCCTACCTTTTTATAGAAGTCAAAGCTTGGTTTTAGGTTAACATTACGTCTTTTTAATCCAGTTTATAAATCTCAATAAATCCTCTGAAGACATCAATATACTTATCAGGGTCATCTAAAGACTTTTAAATATGACACTATCTGTTTTAGGTCACAAAGAAAAAGGCACAAACTCTGGAAGTTTCAAACTGTCTTTTTACTTTTTAAAAAGATATTAACCTTGAAAAACTTGCATAAACTCAGCTGAGGATGGGTATAGCCTTATAAGGGCTGAGATTACAGCAGTTCTAGAAGCCTACCCTTTTGAAATACAAATAAGGGGAAACCTTACTTTTAGTTAGGGCAGGTGAAGCCAAACTGCCTGGCCAAACAACTCGTGTTGTTTACATCTGTATTTTAAAACTTAAATAACAAAAACCTTTTTAATGCAAACCATAACTGAACATTAGATATTTTTATCATTTTTATATCATCTTTCTAGTTATAAGATAGCATCATAGCTGATATTTTTCTCTGCATTCTATTTGCAGGGGATAGGAATGTGTACAGAAGAAAGCATTGCTAAGGCATAAAAGATCAGTTGGAAGGGAGCAATTTTTAGGCTATAAAGATCACTTCTAGAGATAGAACAATTGACTAAAGATAATTGACCCCGTGCAATAAGCCAAGTCTCTAGACACTTATGTTTTTTTTTTGTCTAATTACCTGGGTAAACATTTCTAGCAACAGGTAGAATTCCTAATTTACTAGCAGAAAGAGAGAAAAGTACAATAGGTAAGTGGAGATCTTTCAGTGGTCAAGAGTCAGTTTTCATCAAGCACCTTTATCTGTCCACCAGAGAGTAGCCCTGGTCATGACCTCTCAGGTGTTCTCACTTTCTATTGGCCCACACAACCAGAGACATCTCCAGAAAGGAAGCCAGCAGTTTCTCTGGTCAACATTCCATCAGCCATTGGCTTCAATGGGGATTCACCAAAGAACATCTGGGGAAACCTGTCCTCTGCTTCAAAGAGTGGCAGCTGCTCTAAGAGCGTTTACTAGCTGGCAGAGTAACCACTGTTTGTCCAAGTTTTTTAAGGAATAGTTAAAAAGCCGGGCCAAAATTATCTAAGCATTTTACATTAAAGGCTTTATAATAATATCTATAACTCATCTCTTATCCACCTAAATGATAATTAAACTTAGGAGAAAAGGTTGAATCCTTCCTCACACTAAATGTATTTTGGTCCCATAAGTGTGCTGCTTTTGGAGATAGCTCCTTCTGGTGTCACCCAGAAATCAGTTCTCTCCATTGTGTCTCAGGTTTAGCCTCCCAAAGGAGACCTGCTCACAACACTGAGCCAGGATATGGGTTTTGTATGTGTCCTCTGGAATGGGCATAATTTCTCTTCATCTCATCTGAGCCAGAAACGGGGTATGTGTCCTTTTTAAAATAACTTCCCTGTCTTTGGTGTTAACAATCGCTCATTTTCTAAGGGCTTTACCTAGTTGGTAAACAATCTATAGATTTTTTTAATTTTACATGTCTGTAAAAAGGAAAGTACAAAGAGGTAGGAAAATTAGGAATAAGGTCAAAGAAAGGAAACTGAAACAGAGGAGGCCTGACATTTCCTCTAGCAGGTAGAGGGGGATCAACACCAGTCTATCCCAGTGAAACCTGTCCTCCAAGTCTTTAAGAATGGTTGCTGACCTAATGTCATTTAAGTGGCAAAAGGAGTTCCATGTTTTATATATAGGCATGTAAACTTTTTAAGTCTGAGCTAGACTTAAAGGTCCCATTTTACAGAAGCTTGCATAAAGTCTACTAGGAGGGTTACTAACATTACTCTCTCTTTAAGCAAGGAATATCGGTACATTTAGCATCCAGTTGAAATGTAACATACACAAGTACAAAATAGTCATAAAATGTCATATTAGAGCAATATCAACATTTTCATGTTTTAACTTACATTCACCAACACATTTTGACCAACATTTATCAACTGCATAATGAATTTATCTGTGTACCGGGTGGCAGGCGGAAAGAGTAGGTTCTGGGGGAGGTGGTCAGGGGCCACAGCTGCTTCTTATCAGTTGGAACTGCCAGTGCGACCATGTGGGACTAGTCAGTCATCCAGGCATGGCATCCAGAACAGCAAACCTTGAGCCATTCAGAGGGTCATGGACAAGATCAATTCAAGCCTGAATGTAAGAGACCTGGCCAGGTGAAAGGCTGGAAGATTAAAAGTGCCTTCTGGCGGGCAGGAGACCCCAAGAGAGGGTCGTTTAGAGTTTTCCTGGATAAACTGAGTCTCCAAAGCCTCTGCCATGAGTCCTGAAACCTTTAAAGTGGTAAGAACAAGTTGCAATAGCAACAAAGAAGCAAAAGCAGACTGACCCGTTTTCACACAAAACACAGTAAATGGAGACAAAGACAGACCAAGACAAAAACGATGAACACAAATTTGATATCCAGGAAACTCCTGGTACAAATACAAGTATAAATGCGAAGACCCCGGCAATGTCTTGCTCGGGGAACATCCAAGAAGGCTTAAGTCATGTCCAACAGCTCACAGGGACCAAATACAAATTACAAATTACCTTGTGGCACTGCTGCAGATGGACCAGTCCAGGTTACCAAGTATCTCAGATAAGTAGCCAATGGTTCCAAAAGATAGGGGTCTGGTCTAGGGCTTGGCTTAGAGCCTAGGGAGTCTCATTAAAGAGATCCCAGACAAGGCCCAAATGTGGCACTCTGCGACACAATAGACACCAAAACCAAAGGAAGAATTTGGAGGGCTTTATTAGCTGAACTCAGCCTCAACACTCCCTCAGACAAGCTAAGGAGAATGTGTGCTGAGTTGAAACAGAGGACAACCTTCAAGGTGAGAAACTGCAGGGTTGGGGGAGGAAAGGGGATTCTTTCAAGGTTTAGTTATCACTCCCCCATACTCAGGAAAGGCACCTGGTCACAGTCTAATCTATTTCTCGGGAAGTTGAGGAACATCTTTTAATTAGGGTGAACAGTTATAATTTATGGTCTGGCATGGGTGTGGGTTTACAGAAAAGATCAAGGCTTTACGAGACAAGGAGGTTATGAATCTTGTTACAGAATGCAGTAGATTAAGCCAGCTTACAACAGTAGAAAGAATTAGATCAAGATTTTGATTCTAGTCTCTTATCTGGGTACCCTTTGGCAATATTAATTATCTCTCTGGCTCCAGTTTTTTCATATCTTTTTTCATAAGAATATCAGGTTTACTCAGAATTCCATGTCCCACTTTCAATTTTCAGAGAAAGATTTTCTTACCCCTTGCAATTGGGTGTCTTGCTCAGCAGGTCACTGACGATCTTTACTTAGCAGTATGTACCAAGCTGTCTGCACAGGAGGTTTGTGTGTAAGTAAGGGGTGGGACCTTAGCCCTCCTGTCTGTACTGCTGAGATCTAGGAATGCTCTGGAATTTCAGAGTTTCCATAGCTCCTCCCTTCCAAAGCTTGACATTTTCCTCCAGTGTTGGGCTCTTGTTAAACATTCCCTTGGGAAGGCCCTGCTTAGCAAGGCAGCAAGATGAAGGAGTTCAAAGAGCCAGAAAGTCTACCATGCCCTGTCATAGAAAGCAACTAACAGGAAGGCCAGGAACAAAGCCAGCCTGGGAGGGGCTTGCAGATGACAGGCTACAGATAGAGAACACCCAGAAATCAGTAAGTCAGCACGCAATAAACAGCAAGCAGCATGCACAGAGTTGGTCATGAAGAAAATGTCATGAACTCTCAATTAGGTCAGTGTACACTACAGTGGAGGCAAAGTAAGAGCAATGCAAAATTAAGCCGCAACTGTATCTGGTTAGCAAACACATGGACACTGCTGCTACTTTCCAAGAGGGAATGAGAATGGCTCATCCGGCAGGGGCAGGACCACATCAGCATGAGGTTACAGGAAGTGACATTCGACACTGCCGTGGAGATGCAAGTGCACATCACTCTTACCTACCAATCACTCCTCTAGCCTTGTCACCCATGGCAGCAACTCTCAGACTTCCTGGTTTCAAGGGCGCTTTACATCTTTCAGTACCTCATTGCTGAGAGGTGATAGAAGTCCTCATTGCTTCTAGCTATTGATATTTACAATGTCAGAAATTAAAACTGAGAAATTTTAAATATATTTGCTACACTGTAATATAAAAATAAGACCACTAATAGTAGCATAAAAAGTACGTTAAAATTATATTGCAAAAAGTGATTAAAAGAAGGCAATGCTTTATGTTTTTACAAATTGTTGTGAAGCCAGGCCTAACAGAAGACAGCCACTCCTGTGCCAGCCTGGGGTGCTGGGACTGACACCTACACAGAAAACCTCCCTTCATTCTTGGCGGAGCTGAGGAGGGAAGGCTCTTGCCTAGGGTGTGGGGAGTTGCAGGACCTGTTTTGCAAAGCTGACCAACTCACATGAGTGAAATCATGATTCTCCACTAAACTACAGTTTCAGAAGCAGAGGACTGGCCACAGTCCAAGCACCTTTTATTATATAAATGAGTCAGAATAAATTATGCCTCACTTATATAAGGAAATTCTATGCAATCATTAAAATACATGAAGTAGGTCCCTATGTGCAGACATGGACCAGTCTCCAAGGTATGGATGGTTAGCTGGTGCAGATGAAAGACGTATCATTAAGTACAAAGTAGAAAATAAGAGGAGAGTCTGTTAGCACTTATCTGTCTTTCTTTCTCTCTTTCTTTCTTTCCTTTCTTCTTTTTTATGTATTTGGTACAGGGTCTCACTATGCAGCCCAGACTCGTAGTGGTCCTCCTGTTTTCAGCATCCCCAGCACTGGGATTACAGGCGTGTGCCACCACACCTGGACTAGGTCACAGGCTCAGTGCACCTGGGGCCAAGGCCAGCGCAGCATGCGAGACCAGGGAATAAAATCTAGTCCCTGTGCTTGCCAAAGCAAGTGCTTAGTCTGCTGGACTATCTCACCAGCCCTTCTGTGCATTTCTTATATTATATTCAGAAAGAAGTGCATTAAGGCATACTGGCAGCTGCTGCCCCAGGAGGAAGAAGGAACACAATGGTATCCCCACACTGCTCCCTGAAATTGCCTTTGCTCTTTTCAAACACTGTGTCATGTGCATGTATAATCCAGTAGAAAAGTTAATTAATTAAATAATATGAATGGCAACTTTTAACCTGTTTTGCAGCGTGAAAGATGAAATAAATGAATGCATGGGAAAATGCCTGAAACAATGAATTTGGTAAATGTTGTTATAACAGTTGTTACTATTATTGAACATTGAATAACTCCAATTTCTGTCCATCAGTTTCCAGAGCCTCATCTCTTCAGTGTACCCTCAGTACTGCCTCCCTAACTGCCTGTCTTGAGAGTAATTCTAAGGCTTTGTCTGAATAGCACAAGGCATCAAATTAGCTCCATATACCCGTTAAGTCTTAATTTTCAAGTGTTATGCATTTCGTGTAAATATGTTTTTGCTCTTAAAATCAGTCTTGAAACAGCATCTCTTCTTTTGCCTTTGGGCTGTGTACCCCTTTTGGAGAGAGCCTTCCAAAACTCTAGGGACTTTCTGCCTCTTGCCTGCTTGGCCAGAAAAATGAGGGCATAATGACACTCTGTGGTTGCTTGTGTTGGGTGTGTTCCTCTTCTCTGGGGGCTTATTTCCATCCTGAGTTCTTCATGCTTCCTACACACACACCCTAGATCTGTGCTTACAATCCAGCCCATTGATAAAGAGCGTGGCATGATGCACAGTAATTCATTATTCTGGTGTACTTGGTCTTCGACTTAAGAGACCAGGCAACACTGATATTTCCTCTTCCATGTTATTCCATAACCACATCTAAATTTAAGATTCAATCTGTTTAGGAAAAATGTTACACCCACAAGGAATTCAGAATCACTTTATTCCACATTTTAAATAGCAAACGTAAGAATAACCCTTTGACACCCACAGCATGGATGGAGAAGTATTAGACCAACACAGCCCAAAACAAGGCCAAGCTTGTCAGATTGCTCAGATTTCAAGTTTGTGCAGTCCTTACTACTTTTTCTCCCCTAAAACACTGAAATAGGGTTAAAGACAAAGGCCCATCCACATTTTCTTGGTAGAATGGCCCACTCTGTCATATTTGGCCTTGTGAAATGCTAGCTGAGATTTCTGATTCCACTCCTTAGAGAAGATCTGACCAACACTCATTTATTTACTCCTAATCTATTTTTTTTTATTTGTACTTTGTACAGGGTCTTACTACACAGCCTTTACTCCTAGTAATCCTCCTGTTTTCAGCCTCCCCAGCACTGGAATTACAGGAGTGTGCCACCATATGGGCCTATTCTCTGTCACTGCTCAGCCTGCCCAGGGGCAGGTCCAGTGGGGCCTGTGGGGCTGGGATCAAACCCCGCTCCCTATGTTTGCCTAAGCAGGCACTTGGCCCGATTAGCTATCTCACTGGTCTTAGTCATAATCTACTGCTAATCTCAGCATAAGGCTGGGATATAATAATGGTGGGCAAGAGATCTCCTAAGGCAAAAATCAGAGATCATTATATTTCCCTTTAATAAATGCCATCTCTCTGGACTCAAATAAATAGATCATTTTCCTTATAGCTCTTCCCAACCTACATGTCTTTTGTGATAATCATAAATCACATGTGATTTTGAGTTTAAAATAAATTAAATACCATTATCAAAGCCATATACAAGTGGAGGCATTTCTAGATGAATGATTATCTTGTTTTAAAGATGTGTATGATTTATTTTAAAGATGAAATTAGTGTGAGGATTGATTTCACTTTCTTGTCACCCTTTGCTATTACTCAACTGAAATCTATTTCCCATGTGAGTCTACTGGGCTGGCCTGACTCCAAATATTCTAGGAAGTGTAAGCCAGCCTGGATGAAAAATCATTGCCCAGGGGGCCATGGAGCACACTGAGATGGGGCAGGTCAGGCAAGGGGGGCGGGGTGTCTGCCGTAAAATACCAAAACAGAGAAGAGGTTCTTTTATCTGTATACAAAAGCAGAATTTGGAGCAGAAAGTGACATTCTTGTCAGAATTCCAAGTAATGATTAACTACTAAGCACTGGAGAAAGTATTTAGAACGCAAAGAAAGCAAATCAGGGAGCTGTTAGAAAGATTCCTTCAGGAAATATCAATTGTAATTTTATGCAACTCTCCACCTGTGTGATTTTAAAATTGTCTACGCTGAACATTAGTACATTGGGTGTGAGGTCACTTTGTCTATTCATAAGGAATTACTCTTTTAATTTATGGAGAGAGAGACAGAGACAGAGAGAGATCCCAATATTAGAGTTACATATTAAGCCAATCACGATCTTTAAACAAGGTAAATTTTCAAACCGTGGATTTGCAACTTTGGGGAATACAGTGATGACCTAAAAGGGGTCTCACACTTATAAAGAAATGTTTTGGGGACAGGCAGAAATTGCTTTATTCAAATTCCCTGGGACAAGTGCTCCCATCTCAGGCAGCCTGCAAAGGCTGTTATTTCAGGTTGTTGCCTGAGGACCTCGCTAAGAACCCTCCCAAGGGGTCACAATGCTTGTCACTTCACTGAGGTGCAAAGGGCTCAACACATGCCCCTCTGCTTCTGCTACACTGGCAGTGAATTCTCAGTGAAGCCACAGGAGCCTCATGCTGCTAAAGTGGAAGTGAGGGAATTGCTTTTCCCAGGAGCTCCAAGCAGGAGTATCATGGAGGAGCCAGTGACTGGAGGGAACCAGATGTTTTCTTATTGTTGGCCTCTGCAAGCATGAGAGTAGCATCAGTTCTGAGCTGGCAAGGTCTTCCATTCTCAGGAGCATGCTAGAACGGGGACCAGCATTTACTAAGAGGGCCTGCTCTTATGGCAGAGCTGGCTTTTCAAGGGCACAGCTGAGGCCAAGTGGGGTGAAACTGCAGGAGAGTGGAGAGCTGCGAGGACTCCCTGGGAATGCATCTGCATTTTCTCCAAAACCTTCGAAGACTTGCTGCAGTCCTCTGTGCATCAGGCCCTCTCTCTAACTTTACGTCATCTTTCTTACATATGGCCGGTTACCATTTTTAGAAATTTCCTGCTTTTCTGATCAGGGCACCACCTGTCCTGCTTAACTACAGGCACCCCCAAGCTCCAGAGCTTCTTGGACTTTCCAAATTGAAGAACAGTCTTATTCCACTGGGCAAAATCCCCCAGCAGAGATCCAGCAGGCTTCTGGTGGGCAAAAAGAGGCTAAAAGAGACTCCAGCGCACAGGACATGGAGACAGAGACCTCTGGGCATGGTGTGGGGGGAGAGGGGACAGGCAGTCAACCAGGGCATATGGAGATGCTGTAGCACACAAGCTGTGACTCTTAGGGCTCCAGCCTTCCCCTGGGGCCCCACCCTCCTGAGCACCAGGCTGCAGGCAGGTGCCACTTTTCCGTCTGCAGGAATATAATGAGGCTCTGGCCAGCACATGGCATTGGGCTGGGCCCTTCAGCAACCAGTAGGGTCAAATGTCCTTTGCCTACCAGCTAACCTCATCTCTTTTGCTCCCCTCCTAGGGCAACCACTTCACTCTGTCCTCCACCTTGCCGACCCCAGGGCTTTGCACATGGAGCCCATTCTTTCCGGACCACCACACACGCTCTCTTCTTCTCACGGCTGCTCCTTCTTGCTATTTGAGTCTCAGCTCAAACCTGGCCCCTCCAACAGCCCTTCCCTGGCTCTCTTTCTCCCATAGCTCTCTTTCTCTAGCTGACAGTCATCACCACTTTGTTTTCTTGCCTTTTAGTGTCATCATTAAATGAAATGATCTTTTTCACTTACTTGGTTAGAGAAATTTGCTTCTGTTCAAATTATCATTTCTAGGTGAACAGAAACCTTGCCCCTCTTTTTGCTCTGGGTATAAAGCACTGTCACACGGCACACACCCAATCTGTCAATAGAGAAGGATAAGGTGACCAGGGCCACAGTACTGGGAGGAGGCCATGATCAGAAACGCAGCCCTATAACCTCAGAAATCTCCCCAAGCATTTGCATTGCATAAAGGAGCCCTGAACTCCATCCTGACATTTTAATCCATGGCCCTAGGCCAGCCTTTGGAGCCCAGCATGCCTTTCCCACAGGACATTTCTCTCCTCAGTGTGCTCTGTGGGTGCCATCCGAACAGCCACCTTGTGCACTGACATTTCGTTGACATCTACTGAGCGTGGGCCAGATGGCTGTCTCCCAGCTGGTCACTGATTGTTCTGTTTGTTTACAGAATGCCCCTTCCCCTTGCAGAGGTGGCTGAATCTAGAGTTTGTGACTGACTCATGGTCTGATGCTGGGATTAAGGGTGTGAGCGCTGCACCTGGCCTAGGGTGGGTGGCCTGCATACGATATTCGGAACAGAAAGAGGCCTAGCTTCTCTCTCCTTTGTTGCTTTTGCTGTCTTCTACCACCAGGAACAGCTGCCCTCTGCCGTGTGCTACCCTGCCTTGGAGCCAGCCTATTATGGGCTGAAACCTCCACAGACTGAGCTAAATAAATCTTTCCTCTTTTAACTTTGGGTGTCAGGTATTTTGTTTCAGCAACAAGAAAAGTAACTAAGACATTTACTAGGAGTATTTTTGTCTCCACATTGAAGGTGGGGCAATGAAACTTAGAAAACTTTCCCAGCCTCAGAAGAGCTCTTCCCCCTGCTCTTCTGCATACTCCTGACCCAGTCATGGGGCCACCTCCTTTCAAAGGCACCAGACAAGAATCCTCCCTGCTGTCCATGGAACTTTGCCTAGGGGTTGTGTGGCCTCCCTGCAAGTCATTTCCTCTTCTGGGACCCCAGTCCTGTGAGACTGCCAGCCCCCTTCAGTACAGCTTATCTGCCACTGCAACAGCAAGTATGCTGTTCCCAGAAGGCCCAGCGGCCAGGCCTCCTGCTGGGCATCAATCTGGGGCACAGTTGGCCTGCTCCGCCCCTCACGTGTCACCACACTCCACTGCCCACTTCTTAAACATATTCCTCCTGGCAGGTTTTCTCTACTGTCCTCTTTCCCTGTAGGATTCTCTGAGTCACATAAATCAACTTAGTCTATTTCTTCTCTTCCTTTTTTCTCTATCACTGGGAGCTTCCATAACTCAACAGCTCTGAAGGAGCTGGCTCTGGGTCTGCTTGGAAACCCATGAGAAGAATCTCCTATGAGCCAGGGCTCTCCTTGGAAACCCAGTGGCTTTGGCAAAAGGGGACCGTGAGGGACTGAGGGGTAGAGATGAGGCAGGAAATGAATGGGGTGAGCAGGCTTCTCCTTTTATTGCCTGTGTGAAGGGCAGATTGGCTATTTTATGACTCCTGGGAGAGGAGGCTCTGTGTGAAAGTGGTAGGTGATGTCCCTGGGATCTGAGCACAGCGACTGCTGCTTGGCCCTGGGCCCTGGAGAGCGGATGAAACTGCCAGCATCTGCTATGTGATGGCAGGGAACAGACACATTTAATGGACTCAGGTAGATTTATTTCTCACATGTTCACTCCACCCACAAGAACAATAAAATAGGAGGCTGTGGCAGTGCTGTGTGCTTTATTTCACACTTCTTCTCCCTGCAGGATGTACCAGACTGTCTGTAGCTGGCCCGTGGAACAGGAAGTACAGACCCTACCACAGAATTTGCCACGGTGCTTTTCTGAGCCCCAAATTCCCTTTTCCTTTTGGGAGCAGTTCTGGGTCCAAGAAGCCTTATCCCTCTGGCCAGCTGACCCCATCCTAACCTGGGACAGACAAGTGTGCTGATTAATATCTATTCAAACATCTGACCCTCCCAGGAGGCAACTGGCATAGCCAAGAATCTCAGGTTGTATGGCACGCAAACTTGCCTTCTGGATAGTGGCTCTGGGTCTGCTTGAAAATCTGAAGCAGCCTTCAGTGTCATGGGGTGACTCAACAACACCTCAGTACTTAGGGTGCAGGACGATGTCTTCTCTCTGCACTTAACTTTCCATTTCACTGGGCAGCAGTTGATTAGAATGAAGGTCACCTTGCTGGCATCACTTCACAATGCCCACTGTCACCAGAAGACCCCCAGCAGGGCCACCACTGATGCATGCAGGCTGGTGGCACTGGCGCGATGCTCTTCTTCCAGGAAGGCCACCTGCAATCTGTGCCTTGGCCTGACTAGCTCAGGAAGGCTGAGGACTGTCCGCTCTGCTCTCTTCTCCCTCAGCTCAGTGTCTCTCCTGTATTCAGACACTTATCACTGCCTCTGAAGGTACATTTTGTCTCTGCCGTACTTCCTCTATTCTATTGTTATTACCCCTTGAAAAGAGAGAGTAGAAATATTTTCATTTGAATCCTAGGTGGCTAACAGAATACTTAGAACTCTGAAAAAAAAAAAAAAAACAAAAAAAACACTTCAATAACACTTGTGTTATATTTCAAAAAGATTCCAGGAAGAAGCTTTCAGAGAACTTAGACCACCTGTTAAGAAAAAAAAAAAGGAAAGTAAAAAATAAGATTTCTATTATTTACTGAGTCAGTGCCTCATTCCAGCTTGAATCACCATAACTAAAATAAAGAACACAGAATCCATGATACCCTGAATTCCAAATTAAAACAAAAACTTTCAGTAGGGTGGGGTGGTTATTTTTACTCTTGCTCATAGACTTCAGAGCACACCAGAGAACTTATTTTCATAAGGATGAATCTTCCAAACTGTCAGACATTTCCTGACTCCCAAGGTTATATGATACAATGCCAGTGTGAACAAAACTTGTGTGTGTGTGTGTGTGTGTGTGTGTGTGTGTGTGATTCTTTTTTAATTTCTGACACTTTTACCTTAGGTAGATCTATGTATAACTGGCCACAAAATAGCAAGTTGCACTTTGGACACCAAATGTTTCTTCCAGAAAATTCAACAATGGGAAGATATAACACATGCCTCTGATGATGAAGGAGTCCTTTCTGGGAGGCTTTTGGGTCCTCAGAAGGGCACAGGCTTACTGTGGGCACCTGGCTGGGAGAAGAATGAAGGAAGCACCTTCTCTAGATGCCCAGCAGACCTGGCTTAGCCCCCAAGGGTCTGCTCCACAGCACTGAGTGGGCACTGTGGTCCCTTCCTGAACCCTGCTGGCCAGGGTTGCTGGGTGCTAAACGCTGACTCCAGCTTAGTTGACTAACAAAGAGCAGGATGTCTCAGCTGTCCTGAGGAGAGTCTGGCTAGACTTGGGGCTAGCAGCTCAGGTGATGTCCCTGGATGCAGATCCCTCCTCAGCTCTATGTTTTTCTATCTTCTTCAGCAGATTCTCATCCTTTCCTCAGAAGCTCTGGGCTCACACTTGCTTAGCTCCAGAGCAGCAGCTTGCATATCAAAAACGCCAAGATCAGTGCTATTTCTATTGCTCTTTACTTCCAATAGTTGTCTTCGTGGTTACTGAAGCTGTGCTTCTCAAAATGTGAAGAACTACCTCTAGGATAATTTGGTCCTTATCTGCCTCTATTACTGTTCAAAATAATGCAATGTTTTTAATAAAACCAACTAGACTAAATTGGTTTCTCTTTCATATTCTCTTTGTTTATCTTTATATCCTTTTCCATTTTTTTTCTCTGTCTTATTTCTGTATTCATGAACTATCTAAATAATTCTGGTAATACTATTTGCCTGCCTTGTTTTTTAATGGAGTATGGCAGGAGATAGATGAACAGATGGATGGATGGGCAGATGGTTCGATGAATGCCCATGAAACAATCTAGATAAATGCATTTTTAATATTTTACACAATTATTCAATGTGTGGTAGGTGAGTTAATATGCCTGATCTGCTCAAGTATGCCTGTAAGTCTGCCTCTGGCATACTATTGTCATAGAGAGTCACAACAGGGAATCTGGTGGGTCCAGGGCTAAGTCTAGGATTCTCAACAAGAAAGGTCATCTTCTGAGGCCACTATTAAATGCCTGAGGCCTGCTTCTGATCTACATTTAGTACTTTGTTTGGCAAGAAACAAAATTTCTTTTAAGCACAAAACGTGAACTTACAGGTCTCTATGAATCCATTCTCACTATTTCAGTGTAATTGTATTATTCGGCAACTGAGGGAAGCTTTAAAGCAGAAAAACCTGAGGTCATTCCTTCTCATGTAAGCTGCTCTGTAATTGAAATACAGCAACCTGGAAATGCCAGCTCCTTTTCTAATGTCTCTTCCCTAAGCAAAATGCCAGAGTAGAACTTTCTTGATCTAAATGCAGGGCCAGCCTGGAGCCACCCGGATCCTGCTCTCCACGGAGACCAAGAGCTGACTGTACACTTCCCAAGGGCTACCCTAGGCAGAGACACACTACTGTCCCTATCCTTGCGTAGCTCCAGGGCTCAGAAGGACAACAGGTACTGCTCTTGTCAGGTAAAAGAGTTCTTCATAGCACTTTCTTGGTATTTGAGCCCTCCAGGAGGGGAAGCTGCTAAGGGAAGCTGTTTTTCAGACAGCCTCAAATGACTGATTTTTTTTCTGGTACTTTTTGTAAATGATAGATCAAAATCTACAATTTTTCTAGGAGCCACCTGCTTGCCAGTGAGTGCTGGAGTAGATCTGCCAACTTTCTTTCAAGGGTCCCCAAAAGATCCTATTAGAGACCCCACAGACATTCCTTTCCAGTGGGACAGCTCCTCTGGGACAGAGAAGCCACCCAACACCAGGTCAGAGGACTGAGCTGCCAATGGCCCTTTCTTGCTAAAAGTTTAGGCAATGGGTAATGCAGTTTACTTTTCTAAACTCATGCTTCTATTTCTGCTCTTCAGTCTTATGTTCCTTTTCTTTGCCTTTGTTACTTTCCTGTCACTGGGCCGAAATACTCCACACCCGCAACGAAAGAGAAGAGAAGTTTATTTTGGCTCATGGGGAGGAAGCTTCCTTTCAGAAGTGGTCGGCCAGCTCCAAGGCAGAAGCAGCATGGTGTCGGGCACAGTGGAGGAAGGCTGCTCCCTCCATCCATAGCACCCCAGAAGCAGAAAGCGAAGGGAGAAGCTGGAGACAAGAATATGCCTTGTAGGTCATATCCATGTGACCCACTTCTATCCAGAACCGCACCCCCCACAACGCGGTCAGTCAGGAGCTCATCGATGAGTGACAACGGGTGAGTACGGCACCCACGCACGACCCATCACCTTTCAAAAGCTCCTCTAAATACAGGACACTCTTGAGGGACATTTTAGATCATAACAATAAGAATCTCTCTAGAACCTGCACTTTCCTTACCTGAAGAGAAAAGACAGGCCCTTTGAATATATTTTTCTCTACCTTGGCTTCCAAACGCTGGCAGAAAACAGTTTCCAGCAAGCCAGCTTCATTTTCGTTTTGAGTTGTCAATGAAATGCTTGCTATGTAGAGAAGAATGTGCTTCCTCATAGGACAGACATTATGGTTGTTAGGATGTGTTTGGGTCAGAACATTCAAAACCGAAAAGCCTCCACAAACATTTAAAATAATAGGGTGTGCTCCAAGAGTCACAGTAAAGGTTCACTAATGAACTCTGCATATTTTGTAAATTAGATCCCAAATGTCAAGCCACCATGTTGGACACTGAACCCAAGCTACCAAGCTGGCTGAAGCAAGTGTCAATGAAAGTTCAGATCAGCAGCAGCGCCTTGTCCTTTGTTCACGTTGGTTGATGACTTTGGAACTCTGATTCCCTACCATCTGTTGCCCAGAAAGTCAGAATCCAGACTTGCTGCTCATGAATGCTCTGTCAAGGCAGATTCAACTGTTCTTTTAGTTCCAATTTAGAAAATGCTCTCAGAATATGTCACACTGGAGGGAGACACATGGGTCCTTTTGTATTCCACTGAGGTTGCTTGTAAGACACTCTGGGCCCATGTGACATTCTAGAAACTCACCTGTGCCTTCAGTGTTACCAGAGGCTCGGCGGTGCTGTGTGAGGCACCTTGTAAGCCAATTTTCCATAAAGGACAAAATGTGTTCTAAGCTCCAGTATGGTTTCATGGTCTCAGAAATCCCAGGAGGCAGGAAGTATCCAGACAATACTCTCATCTTCCAAATGAGGAAACTGAGGCTCAGAGAAGCTAAATGGTCTTCTCATGCTCACACAGTTGTAGGCAGTGAAGTCATGTCAATCCCAGTGGACTCTGCCCCAGTGTAGGCGCAGCCAGTTGCCAAGGGAAGGGAGTCTTGAGGAGGGAGCTATATACAGGATTAAAGCATCTGCTTAGGTAGATGCAGGGACTGGGGTTCAATCCCCTACGTGCCATGCCACCCTCACTCCTGAGGCACACTGAGATGGCAATTGAAACTGGGCATGGTGGCACATGTCTATAGTCCCAGTGCTTGGGAAGATTTTTGTTTGTTTGGCAGAAGCAGGGATTGAACTCAGACCCTTGCGCTTGCCAGGGAAGCGCTTATTCCACTGAGCTATCTCCCCAACCCCTTGGGAAGCTGAAAATAGGAGAATCACTACTCATCTGATCTGTGTAGTGAGACTCTACAGACCCTGTATGGAAGGGAGGGGAGGGGAGGGGAAGGGAGGGGAGGGGAAGGGAGAAACTAGAGGAGAGGCCTGGATTTGTAGCAGGGAGTGCTGGAGGGGCAGGAGGAGAGGTCCTTCCCCCCTGGGCCTCCCTCAGGCACCAGCCCTAGGGTACTGCTGACATTTTAGGAAGCATCTAGACTAAAGGAAGGAAATATGTGAGATTAAAGGCATTAAACTGATTTATAGGACAGTTTCAATAATTAATACTTTTTACATTGTTATCTTCCTAGTGGTTATCCATAATACAAGAAGACAGGATATTCTGTCCGAACACTATTAGTGTAAATCTTTCTTCTCACAGAATTAAGCAAAAGTAGCTACATATCTATCCTAACTATTCTGTACATACAAATATAAAATGATCCTTCCTTGGTATCCTCTTTTTTTGTTTAGTCCTGTCAGAGATGGGTATTCTATTGGCATTCAATTATTATAGGTGCTTGAGTTCAACAAAACACTCCAACACAGTCCAGCAGTCCACAATCGTAGTGGGTTATCCACAGAAGTTGTTGACTAGAGCCTTTTACAGCCCAGCATATTAATACGGTTTTACTTTATATACCTCGTTTTTATACTTTTCTGCTGGATGGTTAAGACCAAGATAAAGCAAGACCTATGTAACAAGAATGTAACTTCTGTATCTGATAAAGTCAGTCAAGTCCCTTCAGCTTTGGAAAAAAAAGAAAAAAAGATACGTATACATCTACATTCTCTTAATTCAATAAATAGAGGGATCTGCTCTAATAGTGTTTGTAAATAGAATATCATGCCTGCACCTTGTATAACAAATAACCACTAACAAAAGAATATGTTGTATATTAATTATTGAATCTGTTCTACTAATCTGATTTGAAACTGTCTCATTGCTATTTGTCTTCAATAAAATTATAGAAAAATTAAAAACATTTTAAAATAAAATAAAAGATACATTTATTCACAGGGAAAAAAAAAAGGTGTTAGGCATCCTTGGTGTTAACTTTTAGATTTTCAAATTCCTCCCAAGTCAATTTGTATGAGTCTTGAGATTTATTCTGACTGGGTGAGGTTTGGGAGAGACCCACAGTTGGATTCCACATCACTTCGTAAGCGTCCCCCAGCTGCCTCCCACCGGTGACTTCCAGTGACAGTCAAAACCTTAATTCAACACTCTTCCAGTCTCTGCTTGCGGGCAGACAAGTGACTGAAACTCCCCCCTCTAGTTCTCATCCACAGGCACGGGGCTGACTTCCTCTCCCTGTGCGACTTCAGTCCCAGAGCAGCGCCATTCTGAGTCCCCTGCCCCTTCCATATGGCCTGGCTCATCCGAAATGCAGACGCAGGCCGCAGCAGACCCGCTGACTGGCTGACAGGGCTGGGATCCACATGATTCCTGTGCGCGCAGACTGTAAGAGGCACTGTTCTAGACTCTTCAGCACTTGGAGTCCGGAGCCTTTCCTCACCATTACCAGCTCCCTCACTGCTCCAGTTGAGTGTGCTCTCTGTGCCTTACCCCTCACCACTGCTGCTGCTCCTAGCAGGTCTTTCTGCTCTCCCAGCATGCCTGGGCTATTCTCAGTAGGGATTTAAATTCCCACTCCTGCTCTGCATCTCTTCTAGCCTATAGGTCTTGAAGCAGGAACATTTTACTGTATGTCACAACCCTAGATCTCTGCACTGAGGTGGCATAGAGAAATGAGCTCCTTTTGGGTGACAAGTGGGAGGACATCACAGGAGGCAATGAGTGGGGCCTTTCCTCCAGAGCCCAGCGCTCTGTGCTGATACACGGGTATGACAGGCTCACTCCATAAATTCAAGTAGTAGCTCAACTATTTCCAAGTGAGGAAGTGAAAACAGATGTGGAAAGGTTACAAATCATCTGGGCTGGGAGATGTTACAGGGATTTAGAGCTAACTTAGATTTGCACCCTTCCCACCTCTTCAGCTCCAAGACTCTGTCTTAGGTATTCTGAGATACTGAATAGCCTTTCCTTGGTTGTTGCCACACCTGAATCCATTGTTTTAAAGTATCAAACAACCTCAGCAAAATTTATAACTCAAACATGAGAATCAGATTTTCCTTACTGCTGTAATGTGGAGTTGAGTGATGGCCCAGAGGATGCACAAGTCAAAGAAAGGAGCAAAGCCGTAAGAGCACTTAGCAGGAGCCAGAGCACTGGGGGCCCTTGTGTCTTCACTGCTTCCCCTTCACATTTATGTCAGGCTCTGATAATCAGGCCTGAGCTGTGCGTCTCACTGTCCAGCTGTCATAGAAGCCTGAGCATTTCCCATAGTCCTTCATCCAAGCAAGCTGTCTCACCACAGCTCTTAAGGACAAGCTCAACCCTAACCCTCGGGGCCCCTCTGTGGCCTACAGCATGCATCTCAGAGCTTGACACTGGGCCTTCTGCCTGAAGGCTGTTCATCTGGTTTTGCAAATGACTCCTTCACCATTGTGGGTTGAATTTGGTCTCAAGAGAAATGTGTTAGCGTTCTGACTCCAGAACTGTGCCTGTGACCTTATTTGGAGGGAGGAGTTTTGCAGAAGTCCTCCAGTAACACTGAGGCCATCCTGGTGGCCCTCATTCTCTATGGCTGGTGAGGTGCAAAGAAAAGCAGCTGATGAAACCCCATGGGAGGCTGCCATGTAGAGACTGTGACTGCACTGTGGCAGTCGTAAGCCAATGAGCACCCAGAGCTTCCAAGCTGGGAGAGGCATGGCAAGGCCTGTCCTGTAGCCTTCAGAGACCACGCTCCTACCTGGGTACTGGTCTCTGGAACTCTGGAGCATGGATTTCTGTGCTGTTAAGGTTACTAGACTCAGCCAGGAATGGCGGCGCTCAGCTATCTCAGCACTCCTGAGACTGACGTAGGAGGACTGCCTTGAGTTCAAGACCAGCCTGGGGTACGTGGTGAATTCAAGGCCATCCTTAACTACATAGTGAGACCCCATCTGAAAAATCTAGCAAATAAATAACTGGTTACAAGACTGAGCTCCCTCAAGTGTGGTGCACTATTACCTTCTGAGAGCACCCCAGAATCCACCCAGCTCCCTTTCTGAACAGCCCCATAATGCCAACTATCGTGTTTGCAGTTGTTCCACTGAGGGTGCCCAGAAGGCCTGTCTCCCACCTCCCAGCAGTTCCATAGCCCTGCAGGGTCCCCCCACACCTCCACCAGAGCAGCACCAGGCACAGGGTGGGCACTACGTACCTACCTCCTGGGTGAGATGCTGCATTTCCCCAGTGATATCAGTGAATTTTTTTTTTAATTTTGCCCAATGTACTGACTAGGATAAACACTGAGGAGCATGCTCTCAGCTGTACTCACACTGTGGCTCAAAGCAGGGCACTCTTCCCAGGAAGAACTGCAGCAGTCTTTTGTTTGGGTGGGTCAGCCAGCGTCCTCCTCTGCTGCTCTGCTGTGTGTGCCTTTGTTGTTGTGCTGCTACTGCCACTGCCTCCACCTTCCATCCCCACAGCCCCTCCAGTGAGCTGCTGGGCTCTCTCCCCTCTCTTCCCACTTCCTTCCTGACTCCTCTGCAGGCTGCACATGCCTTTTGTGGACCCACTCTCCACCTTGTCTGCCTTCCTCCCTCAGCGCATCTGAACACTCCCCCATCTCTGGTTCAATCAGCTCCTGCACAAAGGATCTCAGGTTTGTTTCATGGGCCAACACCATATCCAGCAGGGCATGGGGCTGCTGCCTCCAGCCCACTCAGCAAGGCTGATCCTTGGGTCATGTCCTTACAACTGCCCTGAACGTGTGCACATGTGCGTGGTGTGTGTGCGTGGCATGTGCATGTGGTGCTGCGCATGGCTTATGTATGTGGTACATATAGTGAATGTGCACCAGTGCATGTATGTGTGCATACATACGTGTTGGTGTGCATGTGTGTGTGCACTTATAGCTGTAAATCTCTGGCTAGGTTGTGAAGTCACAAGTTGAGCCTTTGGCTCTTCCCTGTTTATCACTCCTTGGGTTTCAACTGCACACCCAACCAAATCAATTTACCCCACAGGCCTCCTGGCAGGGTGGCTCTGAGTGATAGGAGGATGCAGGGAATGTCCTCCTCTCCATTCTAGCCAGAAATGGGCTGGAGAAATTTGGTTAATGACTTTTTGAGTCCATTGGGAGCTGAGCTTTCAGGCAGCCAAATACACCCTGAGTGCTCTTCTCCCTTGTCCATCAGAGGGTACTCCTATTCATTCTTCAAAACCCGGCTTAAAACTCTTGAGGTAATCTTTCCTTCCTCAACATGGTTCTCTACAGGTACATTGGCTAGCAAGACCTCACTGTGTCCCATTTGGCCCATTTCTTCAGACTTGTCTTGCAGACCTATTCCCAGCCCACTGCTACGTAGAGGAGATTTCAGGTGCCCACCTCATCCCTCCAGGCCTCAGCTTCCCTACATGTGAAGGATAAACATGACTGCTACATGAAATGTCACTCAGTATTGCACAGTGGGCTGCTCAGGACAGGAGCCAGCCTGGCACAGAAACAGAGACTGCAGCTGCTACCATGTATCTGCTAATAGGGCCATGGCTCCCCAAGTCAAGGCACAGTGGTCTCTGGGTGACCATGTTAGCAGGGGCAGCTCAGGACCTTCTCCAACTGGAGCAGGACCCAAGGAGTTGGCAGAGGTCATTAGTGGGAAGCCTGTCGCCTTAGAGCCAGGTGGCTGAGTCCACCAAATGAGGATTCACTGTCTTGTGTCCCTCTGCGTGTGGACCCTGGCACTGTGCCTTTGGGTGAGGACCACCCAGCTTCCTGAGGGGCAGCCCCCACCTGAGGGACCCTGTGTTAGAGCTTCCTGTGCTCTGGAGAGTGTCCACTCCCATCCACAAGTGGACTGCCAATATGCTTCTAACTGCAAATGTCAGACACTGAAACAAATTTCTGAAGAGCTCAACAGCTCTGAAGAACTCTTTCAGACAGTGTCAGTGAGGTTTTCTGTGCACTGTTGCCAATCCTAGAATAAGACCACCTTGGTCTAGGTCCACCCTTGCCATTACAGCCACCATCTGGACAAAACGCTCTGTGTTCGGTGTAGTGCTTGTTCATTCAATCCACTCCAACTCATTCCATAAATCAGGAATGGGCTTGCTCTGTGCTGACCTACAACCACAGGAGGCCTCCCTGCGACCTGACAGTGTCATGGAGGAATTGGGGCTCCTCTGGAGAAAGGAGTGGGCCACCCGAAGCCCTCCAGGCACAAGGAAGGAGGCAAGGTTGGGTCATATCAGGAGTGTCTTTCAATGGGCCAGGCCTTCCTCACATCCTGTGTCCAAGAGGTTGGAGGCCTAACCTGAAGGTGAGAAGAGGGGGCAAGTGCCACTGGTGTTACTATGCTCCAACAGCTCAGGAATCTCCCTGGTGTCCCACCAAGGGACAATCTTGTGACACCAAGTTGCACATGCCAGACCACACTCCTCCTCTCAGCCCTCTCTTCTTATCCTAGGCCTTCAGGACTGACCACGGGCAGGTGTGCCTCAGCTCTTATGGTGGATACTGACCCACACTCACAGTAGCCAGGGTCTCATCAGTGAGTTTTGAATGCATTTTCTTCTTGCTCAGGTGCCATTTTTTAATCTTGTTGTTTTGTGAATACTTACAGATTCCTAGGAAGTTGCAGGATATGCAGAGTGTGCACCTGGGTACCCTAGTGTTGTTTCACCCAAGTAACATTTCCATGACTATGACATCACTCAGAGGAAACTGAGGTAGGTACAGGACTGGTTTATCAAGATTTCTCCAGTACTGGACACAGTGTGTGTGTGTGTGTGTGTGTGTGTGTGTGTGTGTGTGTGTGTGTAGTTCTGTGCAGCTTTATCACGTGTAGAGCTGTGTAGCCATCACACTGAGACACACAACTGCTCTGCCAGCACAGGGCCCTTGCACTCTTCCTTCACAGGCATTCCCTTCCTTAACCCTGGTAACCATGAATCTGTTCTCCGCATTATGAGTTTGTTATTTCAGGAATGTTAAATAAGTGGGATCACACAGGGTGAAAGCCTCTGTGGATTTTGTTTCACTCAGCATGAAAATGCTATTTTTTTCTTTTTTGGTATTATAATCAAACTCAGGGCCTGGCCCTTTCCTCACAGGTGCTGTGCTACTGAGCTACATCCCTGACCCATCACTCAGCATAATTCTTTAGGAGGCCTCATTCATGGCAAGTTTTTTTTTTTTTTTTTTTTTAACATAGGTTTCATTTCTGAGATAAATGCCCAAGAATTCAATTTCTAGGACACATATGAAGTTCCCAGGGCTGATTCTTTAAAGAAATCACCAGATGATGTTCCAGAGCAACCACTGCTTTCTACATTCTAATTCCCATCCGCAGCACACAACGAGGTGACGTCCCCACATCTTAGCTGAAGTTTAACATTATCATTCTTTCCTTACTGTCCTAACTTATCAGAGTTAAGTTTGTAGTGCTGTTTCCTTATGGTTGTAATTTGCACTAACTTAATTTGCATTTTCATTAAACTTTTGATGTGCTTGTTTAGCATCTGTACCTCTTTTCAGGGAAAGGTCATCCATCCATCTTGCCTATTTTCTAATCAGATTCTCTGTGCTATGGGGTGTGTGTGTGTGTGTGTGTGTGTGTGTGTGTGTACACTACTGACTTTTGAGAGTTCTATACATGCCTGTTTGACATGGGACTGGGGACTGGTGGTCTCCATCTCCCCAGCTCCCCAAGTTCACTTTTATTCTAGAAGTTTTATAGGTTTACACTTAGCATTTATATCCACATCCACTTCCACATTTTTGTTGTTGATGCTGTTGCTGTTCTTTAATTCACAGAGTTTATGTCCAGGTTCATTTCACCCCCACAACTAGCTAGTGGCTGGTTGGTTTCTAGTAAGTTGGTTTCTGAGTTCTCTGGTGCCCTTTGGCCAATGCCACAGCACTTGATTACCAGAACTCTATCATAACCTCTACCATAGGACAATGTTTCTGCTTATTCCTCTTTTTAAAGATTTTTAACTCCTCTAGTTTTTTCACCTTTCTGTATAATCTATAGACTGAATCATTAATGTCTACAAAATAAATTTGCTAGGAATTGTGCTAAACCGATGAATCTCATTGAGAATCGAGGTCCTTACCACAGTGACTCTTTCAATCCATGGACATGGCCAGCCTCTCCAGTTATTAGGCCTCCTTTGACTTTCATCAACATTTTGTAAGATTCACCATATAGTTATTGTATATATTCAGATAAAATGTAACCCAAGTATACATTTTTGGAGCAGTTATACATGAAAAATTCTATTTTCATGATTTTTAAACTTTTATTAGTACCTACGTGTAATGTAGAGACTACGTTCCCTGCAGGAAGCTGGTGCATGTACCCAATGCAGCTCCACTTTTTCATTCCTTTCCCCACCTTCCTCCATCACATATGTAAATGTGCTTGGTTTTCCTGTGTTGGCTTTATAAACTACAACTTTGTTGAATTCATTAACGAATCCCAGAACTTATTTTATAGATCCCTTGGGATTTTTCTACTTATACCATCATTTCACTTACAAATAAAGGAAGTTTTATGGTGTTTTTTTTTTTTTCTCACCTATATGCATTTCTCTTTTCTTTCTTTTTTTTCTGGGGGAGCTTATTTCTCTAACTGTAACTTCCAGTTATGCATTATATATCATGGTAAGGGAGATTTTTGCCTTCTTCCCAACCTCAAGGGAAGCATTCAGATCTTCCCTATGGAACATGGTGCTAGCTATGGATTCCACACAATAATTTATACTCCATGTTAGTTTCTCATGGTTGTTGTAACAAATTGCCACAAACAGTGGCTTAGTGCTGGTCTGAGGTGCAGCAGTGTACCAGATTTGGGAGAATCTGGTACAGAATATTTGAAGTTGAGGCTTTGAAAACCTGTGGGGTAGTATCCACAGATTACCTATGCAGCAGGAACTCAGCACCTCTAAATGCTCCTTTCTGACTCATAATTGAACAGACTCAATGGATTAGGGAGGACAGGAGCCCCATCCTACTCCTGTGCCTGAGGTCCTCTGAGATTCAGAAGTGCTCCACATGTCACATGCATTTGTGGTCAGAAGCCAGCAGGTCATCCTCTATGCAAATAGCATCTGTCTTTATCCATTGTACTTGTCCCCAAGCACAGGCTGAGCAAGTAGCCCCACATCACCCTTCTCCCACTGGCTTCTCTTTAATATATACATATATATTGGCAGAACCGGGGATTGAACTCAAGCCCTTGCACTTGCCAAGGAAGTGCTTATTCCACTGAGCCATCCTCAGCCCCTTCCCAGTGGCTTCTCATACCCATTGTTAAACACAGGCTGCAAGGACAGCTTGGAGGAATGGAAATAGTGTCACCAGCCCTTGCAAGATTGGTTCTCACAATTGGCTGTGTTGTTCAATTGAGATCCAGTCCTGGGAAGATCCGGTGGAGGGTGACCTGAGGCCCTGATTCCTGGGTGGATCTCTCATGGAAGTGAGCATGTGGTGGATCCGAGCCCCCAGAAGGGAGGTAAAAGTGGGCATGGTGTTACTGGGGGCTAAAATTCTAAGAGCCACCCATAAGTCTGGGGACTTTCCCCAATGTGAGAACAGAGGGAACAGTTTAGTTCTTGTTTTTTTTTTTGCTTTTTCTTAAATGGAAAAACTATTGGTTTTCATTAGGATCTTCATGGCTGTTGTTGGCCAGGCAGTCCTCATTGTGTAGGTCCATCCCCATGTTGCTGGATGCTCCATTTCCCTGGGGGCTGCCCACGCTTGTGTGTAGTCCTCAGAAAATGCAAAAAGCAAAGCACCCCTTGGAGTTTCCAAATCTCCCTCCCCACACAGACACACATACACATTACCCGCATGCTATACACACCTCACGTGGTGTGCACAGGGAGCACTGTTAGGCACTGGGTTGGTGGCGGCTTCCTCCTACTGGTGTTTCCAATGTTATACACAACGGTGCTATAAGATACCAAACGCCAGAATTCAGGCTTCCCAATTTCCCTTTTCACATCTGCCTACGAGGTGAGGGTAGCTGCGCAAGAAAATGTCCTCAACCTTTCAAGTCATTGCTTCCACCAAGCAAGGATGCCCTCTAAACATTCTTGTGCCCCTGGGCTAGTCTCCTTCCATGGTTTAAGTAAGGATGATGCTATCAGCTTTCATCTTCTTTAAAATTTATGTCTTTCTCACTGCCCACAAACCAGAAGTGTCCACATGTGAGCAGAGTCCCTGGAAGTGCCCCACTGTCACTCTCTGGGCCTGCCTATCCCACCCAATTCCCAGTCTCTTGTTTGAAGCCACTAGCCAGCGGAAGAAGGTTCTAGTGTGTCTAGCACTCAGCCACTGTTCCCACGCTGGTGATTAACACCAGACATTTCATTTGAGGGCTGTGTGTCCCAGATTGATGCTAAAGCTCTGTATCACTTTCAGCTATTTCCTTGGAGACTGGTTAGAGTGAGTCAGATTTCTACAGCAGCGAGACACAGGAAAGGCCCTTCCTGCCCAGCCACGCATGCTGCCCCGTCCACAGCCTTGGCTGCCTCTCTGCTCTCTTTGGTCTCACCTTTTTGCACCTTCACAGCTCTCCATGCCATTGATAACTATTTTTTCAGCTGACCTCTTCAGCCTCCCCTCCCGGGCAGGACCCACCCAATGCTCTGTTCTTGGGTGCAGGGCACAAAACCCATGTCACCAATCACATATCTTGGTTTCCTCAGGGGCAAGTACACTTTTCTGGCACACTAATTTGGACATACTGTAAAGTCACTTTTTTGAAAGAGTTCATTGCGCAAAGCTAGGGCATGGGGAGGGGTGCTCTGAGTGACCCAGGTGCTAGTTTTCCTGCCTTCAGAAGGAGAGCAGCATGGCTGTGGCAGGTCTTAGGCACACAGTAAGAAGCAGAGTACAGGACTACCCAGTCCACAGGACACTGCAGGAGAGAAGCAGGGATGCTATGCTGTGCGTGGGTATTAGATGGTGAGGCATGGCCCTGTGTGAACACAGGGGCTGCAGTGGGCGACTGGCATCTGCTCATCCTGGTGGCCTGAGGACAAGCAGGGGAGCCAGAAGGAAGGGCTCAGGCAGATGCTTAGAGCAGCCAGGACATTGCTGAGCTCACAGCTAAGGAGAGACTGGGTGAACCGGAGCACACCAAAATAGCACAGAGAGAGGAAGAAGGGAGCCAGTGGAGGCCTTGAGCTGGAGCCTCAGGACCGGGCTCTACTCAGACAACCAGTGGCATGACCCCAGCACCTCACCAACCAGGGCTGTCATGTGGCTGAGTGAGACACTAGCCAGGCAAGGTCTACCTTCTCCTGTGCAATGCACAGGCCACACCACAGACAATGGCACAGCTGTCCTCTCATCACAGGAGGAAGCAAGCACTTGAGGACAGTTTTCCTGTCTACCATCACTGAGCCGCCTACATGTGCCAGGAGAGAAGTAGATTGTTGGGATCTGTAGCCCAAGAGAGGAAACCAGTCCCACCCACGATTTCTGATGCCATGGAATTCTGAGGCCTGGAGGAGGCCGAGGAATGTACAGTTTTAGCAAATTTGAGGGGATACCAATGAGGCTGATACAGGATCCACAGCTGAGGGTCACAGAAAGGAGGGAGTCCTCAGAGATGTGAGAGCTTCAGTAGGGAATGAGACCCTGAGGGGCCAGGCATGGGCACTGAGCGCTGGAGCTCCATGAGGGAAGGCAGGGCTAACACAGAGCTATGTATTTTCCTGGACCACACAGGATGACCAGAAAAACTCTTGGCAGCCCCAGCTGCCTAAAGTGATGAGGTCACTTCAGGGCCCCAAGCAGGCCTGGGATAGGTCCCAACCTCATGGGGCCTGAGCCAGGTGATGGCCCTGCAGCTCAAGCAGCATCGAGGAGCTGCTTGAAGTGAGGTGATCGTCAGTGTGGGCCAGCTTAGCTGGACTCAAGTCACTGGCATCTGATTCTTCCCACAGGTTGGAAATTGGCCTAGTGGCGTCCTAAGGCATCCATATGAACACACACCTGCATCTGGCTTTCTCAGCCATTCCTCGAGCTCTACAGATATGCAAACTAGAAAGGCCTTACACCACCTCTGCTGTATCTGCCACAGGGGCCTCTGTGCCATGCCACACTGCCTGAGCTCTGCTTTTCCTCCTGGAGCATTCAGCAGAGATGCAGCCTTGGTATCCTTTACCCTCAGGTCTTTGCTTTCCAATCATGGGTCAGCACACAGGCCCAGAAGCTGCAGCATCCAAGGCTGATCCATTCTTCTTCCTGGTTCTCAAGGCACCACTCCAGGGGTATGTGAAGAGGCAGGATGGGGTCCACCCTCCTGTGGCCCATCCTGAGGGAGCTCAGGACTCTAGGACAGCACTACACAGCTGCTGTGAGGCACCCCGTGACCCTACTGGCCCACACTGCTGTGTCTCTCCTCTGTCAGTCCTGGGGCTGCTCCTCAGGAAGCTCACACTATGGCATCTCAGCCACGTCTCTGCTCCACTCCCAGAACAGGGACCAAGAGGTTCAGGCAGGACCAGCTCCAGTGGGCATTTGTCAGAGCCTAACACAGCATCAGATCTTTATGAAGTTCCAGAACAGGCATGGCCCATTGTTCATCACTTTGTAATTTGCCTAGTTTGGACACAAAGCAGTAGGGACCAGGGAGATGGCTCAGTAAAATAAGCACTTTCCTGGCAAGCGCAAGGGCCTGGGTTCAATCCCTAGTTCTTAAAAACAAAAAGCAAAAAACAATGCCATGGGCACAAAGCAGTGACCCTGCTGATCAAAGACTGGCCTCCAGATTCAGGGAACCCTCAAGTCTGTAAGATTCTGTGTGTTCTTTACTTTTCCTGTAGCCTCACTATTTTCGCTACACAGCTTGGGCAACTCCAAGGTGACAGAGGACTGCCCTGTGGTGTGTGTGTGTGTGTGTGTGTGTGTG